>PVIR01008677.1:40631-56049 GCA_004026965.1 Petromus typicus
ATACTGGGTGTGGAGACCCACACCCAGCAGCAACCAGTACCACATACCACAGTGCCGGGCGTGGTGGCTCACGCCTGTAATCCCAGCACTCGGGAGGCAGAGGCAGGAGGATTATGATGTGAGTTTGAGGCTGAGCTCAGGGCCAGCCTGAACCACAAAGCGAGACCCTGTCTCAAAAAACCTAAAAAAAAAAAAAAAAGTACATCCATTCTGTCTACAGAACTTACTTTTTGCTAAATTTTAAACAACCTTGTGTTCTTAATTATGAGCATTTCTGAAGATGAAATGAGCCTTGGATGACTTAGTACATTCATTGCAACATGTGTGCTTCAGTATTGTTGAATAAGCTTTGCGAGGTGCCAGAGGCATGCACCTTTAATGGCATGCACGGTTAATGTCAGCCACACAGGAAACTGAGACGGGAGGATCACAAGTTCAAGGCCAGTCTGGGCTACATAGCAAGACCTTGTCTATAAAAAAATTAACAAATTAATAAAGACAAATAAGCTTCACACCTTAAGAAACTAGGAGAAAAGAATAGCAAACTGCAAGCCAACAGAAGAAACAATATAAAGTAAATTAGAAATAAAATAAGGAATAGAAGACAACAATCAAAATCAAAAGTTGTTCTTCATAACTATCAACAAAATTGATGAACTTTTGGCTAGATTAAGAAAAAAGAACAAAATCAAATTACTAATACAAGTGAAAATGAGTAACATTTCTCTGGCCTTTACCACAAGAGAAAGAAGTATAAGTGAATGGTATGGCCAATTAAATACCAACAAGCAGACAGTCTAGGTGAAATAGAAAAATTCTTGAAAAGATAGACATTATCAAAACTGGCTCAAGCAAAAGTAGAAAATTTAAAAACAGCAAAAACAAGTGCAGTAATAAGATCTTCCCAAATGAGAAAAACTCAAGACCAAACAGCTTCGCTAGTGAATTGTACCAGTTATTAAAGAAGAAATAAGGGCTGTCTGTGTCAAATGCTTTCTTATTCCAAGAGGGCAACTTTGTCCTGATACCAAAGACAAAGATCTTGGTAGATACGAAAAAGGAAACTGCAAGCTGTTAGTTTTTCAAAGTACTGATGTAAAAGTCTTCTACAAAATAATAGCAAACTGAAGACAACATCATTGTTAAAGAGGATATATACCACAACCAAATTGGTTATGCAGAGGAATGCACAGATTGTGTGACACAAAAATGTAACAAAAATTGGTCAGAAGAAGTCACCACACCAGTAGCATAAAGAAGGAAACCGTGTAATCAGCTCAGTTGAAGAACAATCTGCAAAAATTGAAACTTTATGAAAAAAATTTAACAGCATGGATTGTAGCTCAGTGGCACTGCGTCTGCCTGGCAAGCACAAGGTCCTGAGGTTGATTCCCTGTGCTGGGAAGTGGATAGTGGGAGTGTATTTAACAAGCTAGGGAAGGGAACCTCCTCAACTGAGGTAAGATCACTTATGAAAAATTCACAGCTAATATCACACTCAGTGATAATTATGACAGCCTTCCTCATAGGGTCAGGAACAAGACTGCTTTTGCCACTTATGTTCAAAATTGTATTAAAAATTCTATCAAAAGCACTTAGGCAAGAAAAGAAAGAAAAAGCATCCAAATTGTAAAACTAGTGTCTATAGAAATCATAAAAAAACTGTTAATACTAATGAATTTAGTAAAGTTTTAGGCTATAAGATCACACAAAATTAGTTGTAGTTGTATACATTAATAATAAACTAAAATTGAAATACTAAGGTATCAGTTAAAATGTGGTATAAATTTAAACATGAGGTGTAATACTGAAAACATAAGTGGAAGTACATTTAGTGTTAATAGAGTAGGAGATTTGATATTGTTAAGATGCCAGTAGTCCCCAAAGCAGTCTACATATTCAGTGTTACTCCTGTCTAAATTCCAATTAGCTTTTTTATTTTTTTTACAGAAATAGAAACACTGATCTTAAAATTTGAAGTGACCCCAAATAGCAAAAGTGATATTGGAAAAGAAAGACAATATTGGAGTACTCATACTTACCCTTTCTAATTTCCAAACTTAAAAGCCATAGTCATCAAAATTGGTGATACTGGCACTAGATGGATGTACAAAACAATCAGATAGAATTAGTAAACTTTAAATATCTATAATCAGTTGATTTTCAAAAAACAGGCCAATACCACTAAATAGTGATAGAGTATTCTGTTCAATAAATGAGCCTGACATCACCTCATATCCATAGCAGAATCCTGAAATTAGACCTATTCCTCACATCATGTACAAATATTAATCCAGAGTTTATCAACATCCTAACTGTGAGAGCTAAAACTATAAAATTCTTGGAAGTATGAGGTTATATCTTCACAGACTTAGATTTGACAATGGATTATTACATTTGACATCAAAAATGAGAAAATAAAAAATGATTCATCAAAATTGAAAACTTATGTATTAAAAAGGTCATTATCATGAAAGTAAAACAAAAATCTACAGACATGAAACAAAGTAATTGCAAATCATGTATTTAATAGTGTCCTCATATCCAAAACATGCACAGAGCTCTTAGCCATGCACAGTGATGCATGCCTCCTATGTTCCCAAGTACTTGTGAGGCTGAAGTATGAGGGTCATAAATTCACAAGCTTGATCAACTTAGTGAGACCTAACCTCAAAAAAGTGTAAGGATGTAGCTCAGTGGTAGAAGTGAATAGTATGACCAACTTGCGTAGCATTTATGAGGCCTTGAGCTTATTAATCTCCAGTACTTACCTCCCAAGAAAAATCTTAACCACCAAAAGACAATCCAATTGTTAAAATTGGCTAAGGACTTGAACATACATATTTCTTTAAAGATAAATATATAGCCATCAAACCTATGAAAAGATACTCAGTATTGTTAGTCATTAGGGTAGTGCAAATCAAAACCACAATAAAATACTGTTTCAGCTCTTAAGAATGGCTGTATTAAAGTTTTGGCATATGCTTTAGTCTTAGCACTTCAGAGACTGAGACAGGAAGATGGCGGTTCAAAGCCAGCTTGGGCTGCACAGCAGTTTCATAGTGAGACCTTGCCTCAAAAACAAACAAGTAGAATATCTGTATTGAGAAAAGAAGCAAAGAAAGAGTAAATTTGAGCAAAGATGTAGAGAAATTGGAATACTATATATTGCTGGCAGGAATGAAAAATGTTTCAGCTAATATGGGAAATGGAAAGTTTCTTAAAAAGGGTAAATATAGAATTATCACAAACCCAGTAATTCTTCTAGGTATGAATCTATGAGTTTTGAAAACAAGTACTTAGATAAATTTAGTACTTGTACACAGCTGCTTCATTCAGAGTAATGCTGGAAACATCTGGCATCCCCACCTCCATATAAAGGAATAAAGTACTAATGCCTGCTCTAAAGTACATGAAGTTCACGTACACTATGCTGACTGAATGAAGGCAAAAGCAAAAGGTTATATATTGTTTAGCTATCTTTATGTGAAATATGCAGAATAGGTCAGTCTGTAAAAACAGCAGCTGATAGTTGCCATAGGGTATTTATGGTTAGAGTGAGTAGTAACTGAATAATGGATATGGGATTTCTTTTTGTGGCGATGGAAGTGTTCTGAAACTAGTGATAATTGTACAACATTATGAATGAGTTAAGTCTTACTGATTGAAGGCTTTTAAATAGTTTTAGATTACATAAATTCCTCCTCGATGTTATTTAAAGATGAATGGAGACAGGCCTGGGATATTACAGCTGCTATTTCAGAGTTCTGCTGCTTCTTTCTGACCAGAGCTCCAGTTTGTTTCTGAACATCTTCATGAATGTATAGTGGATAAAACAGCAACTCTCTGCAAGTATGGTGGTAATAGTAAGAGTGTTGCATGCTGAGGAGGACAGTGCTTGTGCTAGAGAAATCTCATCTCTCTTCCTTAAGAGCATCCCCTCAAGTGTATACAGCACTTTTTCCCTGCGAAGTTGCCTTTCCTTCTCCGCCTCTCAAGTCTGTGTAATCCTTTATCATCTCAGGTACCAGAAATCTTCCAGTCAGAGTAGCATTTGACAGTCTGTCACTGTGGTATACGTGGGTTCTCTTCTCAGCCTTATCATCTTGATGGATTTCTCATAATCACATTTTTTCGTTAGAAAGAATAGTAGGACTGAGAAGACGAGCTCTGAATCTGAAAAGAGAATAGGTGATTCCTGAGGACTAAATAGAACAAGATGAATTTTATCAGAACTGCTAAAGTCTGTTAGTACATCACAAAGGATCAAGACAGCAGCACATGCAGCAGAGTGAGGAGCCATGAAATGCTGTCTTTCTTGACTTCTCAGCACCTGCTAACAAATGAGATGTTTGAAGGTGGTGTTGGTAGTCACTGCATTGATCAGTCCACAGTGAGGCACTAGGGCCCATTCTACTTTACCAAATGAAAAATAGGTCCAAAGGGCAATGTCAGATGAGGAGGAGGACACTCAAGCCATGACACATAAATGAAGAGAACAGGAGTGGCCAATCTTGGAAACATGGGCAGTCTTCACACACTGAAAGCGATCAGAAAAGAAAGGGAAAGAATAACCTACTCCCTGTTTGATGCTGAAGGCATTCGAGCAAAGTCTGATTAAGCACTTTTCAAAGATATTCTTGATGATTAAAGGTGAAATCACATAGTTAATATTGTATATTTCAATGCTAAGATTAGTATATCAGCATAATTGCTAAAAAGCAGACAGTGGGTAGGTAGGAAAAAGAGAAACTTCTGACTGAAACCAGTGGTCTGATACAAATCAGATACTTTCTAAATTAAAAATATTACTAAAGGTGCCATAAAAAACTTAGAAGTGATGGAATTTTCATGTTTTGGTCAGTGACTGTAGAAAGATGACTCGCTTCCTTGGCTTTGTTTTATAGTCTGCTCTTCTCAGACAAGATCTAGGGCTTGGGAGCCCAGCCCAACTGTCTTCTTCAGGAAAACCGGGAACATCATACTACTCATTCTCTACCACAAGTTCCAGGAGAAGACCACTTCACGACTCTGCAGCACTTGGTGAGTACATCACGCCACAGGTCCTGTCCACAAGAAGTAGCCTGCATGTCCACCTGCCCACCTACTGCTTCCCACCTACCCTTCCTTCTTTTCTTTTTTCCCTTTCCTTTTCTCTGTTTATACTTCTGCCTATGGTTTAATTAGAAAATAAAGTAGTTTCTTGGTTATCATTGATTTTAGAGCTTACTTCCATAGAAGTAATATAAGGTTGAACATTCCTAATCCAAAAATATGAAATCTAAAGTGCTCCAAAATCTAAAAAAAATTAATGTTGACATCATACAAAATTCCACTTCTGACTTCATTTGCTAGATTGTAGTCATGCCACACTAACAACTATATAAATGATATATAAAATGCCTCTCAGGCCATGTGTCCAAGTGTATATGAAGCATAATAGAGTTTAGTGTTTAGATTTGGGTCCTCTTTCCAAAATACCACATCATATCTACCTAGTTATTCCAAAATCCAAAATAATATCCATAGTCCCAAACACTTCTGGTCACAAGCATTTTAGTAAGGGATTCAATCTATATCATACATAAATATATATTATTATATATAATATATATAAATATTTTATTATATATAATATTATATAAATTTATTAATATTATAAACTAATATTATATATATATAAAAACATAGCCACACAGAGGTATAGAGCTGAATGACATGTGATGCTTCCCAGTATTACACACACACACACACACACACACACACACACACACGTATAATATATTAAAATTCTTACTCTTACAAATAAATGTCCAACCACCACCACCACTGTGATTGATCTCAAGGGCATTCTCCCACTGAACTACTTCCCCAGCCATTTTCATTTTTAAATTTTAAGACAGGGTCTCACCAAGTTGCCTAGGCTAGCCTCAAACTTAAAATCCTCCTGCCTCAACTTTCTTTGAAGCTGGGATCACAGAATATGCTAGCACAGTGGCAGAGTTTTTTATTAAAGATTGATGTAAGAGTAATTCTGGATTATGATATATGTGTTTTGTTAATTCAGTAGATAATAGCCCAAATTTAACAGAAAAACTGGGGCTGGAAAAAGGATATATTAGTATCTAAATATGTGACTTAACAGATAAAAAATTTAAGAATTTTATAACACTTGGGAGGCTGAGGCAGGAGGATCTTGGGTGTGAGGCCAGCCTGGTCTATATAACAAGTTCAACTTAAGATACACTTTAAGACCTTATCTTCAAAACCAAAAGCAAAAAGCAAATTTTTTTTCCACACCACTTTCAGCATTTCCTGTATTAGTTGCTCATATCCTCATTTCTCTTTAAGTAGAGATAAAATCAAAATAACATAAACTTAGCCACACAGAGGTATAGAGCTGAATGACATTTAATGCTTCCCAGTATTACACACAACTGTCATTCTGTCCAGCTCCTTAAGAAATGCACCTATACATTGGAAGCATTCATATTCCCTCCTCCTCTGATCTTCTTAGCTTCCTTTTTCTATGTCTGTGCATAATTTAACTAACCCAGTCTGTTCTGCATTGCTGTTTATAGCAGGCCTCAGGTGTTTGCTAATGATTTATCCAGTTTGTATTTAAATGTCAGAGTTGTTGATGATTCCTACCAAAGATTCTTTATAGAAAATATTAAAATTGTAAAGCATATCTGAATTTATCAGGCTAATTTCTAAAATAAATGAGATTTTAAGAAAAGTGTACCATAGTTACTCATTAGACAAATATTTGTTGACTACCACTGATTTACGTATCAGCTTCTGTTAAACCTGTACAGTATTTCTAGTCTCTAGTTGTAGATATGCTTTGAGGTTTGTAAGAAAGGCCACTGTAATGGATTGTCACATTCAACCTAAAGAACACTTCTTAGTATCATGGATGATTTAGTGTGTGTACTGTTAGAATCAGTCCTAGTGATGTAGAGCAATATACTTCTTGTTAAAGAAATTAATAAATTGTAAAGTACATTTTTCATCTCCTCTCTAGTTTCCTATCTAATAAGTGAGGACAGAGACATTCTTTTTGAGTCTAGAAATGTTGGTCTTACTCTATGTACACACATACTATGACAGAAGGGACTAATACAAGAGTTATACTATTACTCAAAGTTCAAGAGGAAAAAATTAAATATTGAAATATTTAGGAAAGAATGAGAGATTTCATAAAAATCCAGATTTAAAACTCAATTTTTCTGAAATTTAAGCTTACATTTTCTTTATTTTGAGTATAGCATGGGAACTGTTGATTTTTTTTCCTTCCTTCTAGGGATAGTGCTATATATACTACATATTTGCAAAAATTCTACGAGGTTTTCTAATTAACTTCATGTTACAAGTGAGGCATTAAGACCCAGAGATGCTAAGTAGTTTAGCCAAGGGTGAATGCCCAATATGGTAGTCTTCCTGGTGCCCAAGGAATCCTGCCCATCTCCATTGAACACTGTTTAATGCATTATTATTACACTGTACATTGTCATTTCTCAGGCTTAGCCACTCTTCTTGACATTACAGTTATTTATAAAAATTTCAGTTTAGAAGAATTTTAAAGATCCACACCAACCTCAACATCTTCTCAAACCACTTAGGTATTTTAAGAAATCAGCATTCAAGAAGTTTCTAACCTATGAGAATTTTGCTCTACTTTTACTATAAGCCTAATAATAATAATAGCTAAAACTTATTAAATGAGCTGCTCTATTAAGCACTGTCCTGAGTATCTTATATGTTATCCCAGTGGAAGATGTTCATGGAAGAAGAAGCCCTGTGTGTTTTTGAGGGAACTCAACTCAGAGCTTACATCTGAGTCACATTGCTTTATGAGGAAGGGCAAACTTGAATCCCATCAACTTACTCTGTTAACCAGTTTTCAACCTCCCAAAGTGAACTGTGAATCCCAGGCTCCTGATTTTAACTGAGACACTTTATGGGATTGTACAGTAGGAGCTAATTGTAAGAGACATTTTATTCACATAACAGAGGAAAATTGTAGCAACTAAATAAAAGTTTAAGTAGCAATATTTTCTAGGAATGACCCCAAGATGGAGTGCAAGTTCTAAATTGATAGTAATTTGGTTGACTTTTGTATAAAGTATGGCATGTTTTCGGAGAATATTGTATTAGTTGTGAGGAATTGGGCTTCAGAAACATTTCATGAAGAACAAAAATTTTGCCTTTAAGTTTTACAAATATAAAATATGTCAGATATTGTTTATCTTTAGCTCAGCTGTTCTAAGGAAATATAGGCTATTGCTGATGAATGCTGTTTCCTCTTTTTATTGTATAAAATTTTCCATGTACTACTTTTAAAGTTACTTTTTTAATTTTCCTGAGCCTGCTGGGATATGTACTGTAGAGAATTCTCATCTCAAAATGAAATGTTTCATCCCTTTCTCAAATTGCATGCTTTATTTTATAGATTATTTATGACCCAGGAAAGTAATGTGCTGGTTTAGTCTTTGTTTTCACAGTTTTCAAAAATATTGGACTTTACATCACCTTTTTCCTGTGTCCTCTCTTTCCTAATAGTGTTCCTCTCTGCAAATCCTAGAGTGGAAGACTGTGCCTATCATTTCATGTTATTATAAATAAGATGTGTGGCATTTTACATTTTACAGATGAGTAAAATTAGACCTACTATATGAGGCTTGTTTTTCACTTAAACTGATAAATCTTCTCTTAGAGAAAAAATATACTTTCTCCATTTATTTCCTGGAAATGAACACAAATATTCAAGTAAACTGTACAGCAGTATTGACGTTACAGTGTTAGCACACATCACTAAAGTCAGTGTTCTTGCTCAGTATTGGGTGTCATTGGAAATGCCCACACCTCCATTTAGTAGTTTATGTACCATGTATTGACATGTACCATGTACCATAACCTTAATTCTTCATTCCTTAAGTTACACTTTTGATTTTTAACAAATTATAATATATTCTTAGCTTTTTTTTTTTTTTGAGACAGGGTCTCGCTTTGTAGCCCAGGCAAGCCTTGAATTCACAGCAGTCCTCCTCCTCTACCTCACAAGTCCTGGGATTACAGGTGTGAGCCACCATACCATGCACTATGGAATGTGGTACTGATTGCTGGTGGGCATGAGTCACCACGCCCAGCATTGTTGTATGTAGTTACTAGGTATAAAACTTAGGACCTTGATTTGCAAGGCAGGCTCCAGAACCACTAAGATAAATGTCCGGCCCATATACCAGATTTTTAAAGAAATTTGGGGGCAGGGCACTTGCAAGATCCTGAGTTGGATTTCTGGTACCAAAGAAAGATAAATTTTAATTCCCTTCCTAGATACACATTTAGTGGTTTGTTGTTTTCTTCCTTGTTTTGCTTGCTGTTTTCTTCCTAAACTTATGGAATCTGTATTTCTGAATGTATCACTCACTGTATTAGAACAACGTATTCTGCAGTGGAACCACTTAGAAGAAATGAGACTTCCTCTGTTTCTCTGGTGACTTTGGAGCACTTGAAAAAAGAGAGGCACTAGGAGAAGATATACTTTCTATTCACTGGAATCTGATTTTAGTATAGTACAATAATATATTATTTTACATGTGCAGATCCATTGCAAGCAAAGAAAGTCAGAAAGGTGCCTCCTGGTCTGCCTTCTTCTGTAAGTACCATTTTTTTAAAAAACTTAATGTTAAATAATTGTATTTCAAGTAAATATTCTGCAATTTCTTGCTACAAGGGTATGTAATTGGTGCATCAGGAGTATTTTACATAGTAACTCTTTGCTGCTTAACACAATCATTGATTGAGATAAATCCACATTTAATGTTAAGCTTTTGGATTTCTCTGCAGTGATTTGTAGCTTACTCATATGTTCCTATTCCATGTCCCTGTCATTTGAATTCCCCTCTTGGGAAGAAGACTAGGCCAGTAGCTGTCAAAGAAGATCTCCTGTACAGGTCTTTTGATGTTTAATTAGTCATTATGTTGCTGAACAGGAGGACAGACAGAGATTAATAGCTGGGAATCTTAGAAATTTACATTTGTAATAATCCCAACGGAGCTAAAGACATTAAGATTCGGAGGATGTGTTCAGCTCAGCTTCCCTCAGTAGGACTGAGGTTATTAATATGCATAAATCATCGAGTCAGATGTTCACTGTGAAGCCCTTGTGGATTTTAAAGCCTTCATTAAGCCTTTCCTAACTTCAGCCTAGCATCGGGAAAGCTTTCAAGCAACTAGTTTGTTGATCTCTCTTTGCTCAAAAATGTATCCTTGGAGAATAAAGGGCTTTGATGAAAAGGTCTGGTAGAACAATCATTAATGGCTTGATAATCTAATATTATACAGGAGTTTGTGCTATTAAATATACTTTTAAGGGAATAAAATTGTTTGTAAATGAGCCTACATCATAAATCCACCTATAATTTTAAAATCTCTGGTACAGAGAAAGAAGAAGGCCCCCCCCCGCCCCCTTTGCTCAGAACAAGTGAGGAGTGAGGCTGTTGGAGTGAGATCCTGGTGTCTTGTCATGCGCATCTCTTTGTTGTGTAAATGGCTTCAGGCTTTTATTTGGCCACACTTAACTCCTGGGTGCAGGTGCTGCTGGGTGAATCGCAGCTCATGGAAGTATAGCCTGAATGGAGTATCCAGCTTGATGAGTAGTAATTTAGAAGGTGTAGAGTAGCATGGGTCTGCGCTTTTTTATTTTTTATTAAGGCTAAAGTAGAGATATCATCTTTTTGGTTGTTTGCCTTCCTTCTTTCCAATATTCTTCCCCAGGCTTTTCTTCTGTGTGATACATGAAAAGTCAGATTTAAAATCCCCTTTGAAACTCAGTTCCAGATGAATCTGAGGTTTGTACAGCCTAGGGCAGCTGTGGTCTGAATCTGCATCCTACCTGGAAGGTTGGATCGCAGCTGCAGGCATTCTTAAAAGCTTTTGCTTGCATAAGCACTTAGGCCCACTAGAGGCTGAATAGCTGCTTGATAAACAAAATGAACACAATGCCTCAAATCATTATTCCTGAAGACAAGAATTTTTTTCTGCAGCAGCTAAAAATAGTTGGGCAATTTACGTTTTAACAGTTGTATGCTATGAACGGGTAGGTGGTTCAACATCATAACAGATGATTTCTCTTAGATCAACAGAAATCATATTAAAACTGATAGAATTGCTAAAACATATAACAATGCAATTTTGCTATAATTTATTACTATAATTCAGTAGAAGTAATAAAATTTAAATTATGTATTAATAGTTGTAAAACTACATCGGTTAAAAAAAATTAGTAAATGAAAACTTCATCTCATTCCTCTTAACCTGACATTAGTTTTAAGAAGCAGTACACTCAGTGTTTCACAGTTATGTTTTTAAACCAAAAAATAAAATGAATAGAACATCTGGAAAGAGTCCCTGAACATCACCAGTGTCCCTACATTCCTTGTCCTATCAGCATGTCTACTTGAACTGCTCTGTGCTATCTCAGGTGTCTAAGAAAAGAAGAACCACTGAATACTGAGAAGCCTTTGAGGACCATTAGGAAATCTCATAAGCCATGCCAATTTACATACTGTACTTTTTAGCTCTCTCAGTGCACATTGAATGTTAACTAAGAATATAACTTTGTGTTTAACAAAATATATTTTAGATAAATGATATGTTGACACTCAGGTTTTTAGAAGAAAATAAAATAATTTTTAAAATAGATACTTCCATAAAAAATAGCAAAATAAGTTCAGAGAAAACTTGTGGTTACATTCTACTCAGTGTATAAAACAAATAAGGATTGAAAGTTGTAGTTGAAAGTTTTTATTTGTAGTTTCATTTTTCAGATAGCATTCTGTTTGAATGCTTTTCCTGAATAAATATGCATTATGAATTATTTAGAATATTGAATATAAAAATAGAGTATGTAGATTTTTTTCATAACTTGAATAATTTCATACTTCCTCAAAACAGAAATTTGACAATGTTTAGATTTCAGTGGTTTGCTGTTTTTCTTCAATGTTAATAACCTCTAAAATAGATGTTCCCATTACTAAAGCAAATTAGAAGTTAATACTGCTCATACTACTATAAAAACAGTAGTCAGGTGTGCACACCTGACTGTGTACTCAGTGTGCACACCATTGATAATTGTGTTCATGTTTGCAGAGCAACTGAAAGGTAACTTCTGCATGGCTAGAAGTCCAGTGAAGGTGTTTTGAACAACATGTTCAGTAAGGATAAGGGAATATCCTACTAAGTCTGCCTAATTCTGCTCAGGTTCTGTTTGTATGACCCTTCACTAGTGAATTATCCAGGAGGAAATTTGTAGTATAAATTTGGAGGGCTAAAATGCTCTATGTACTTATGGCTTAAAAACTGACCATCCTTAGTACATTACTAAAAAGTATTGTGAGCATACTGTCCTGATGAAGAAGCAATGTTTGTAAGCACAGGATTTTCCACTTGCTTGTCTAGATTGGTTAAAAGAATAAATAGAGTGGTCTTTTTATAGCAGCATTAATGAAATGGTGTGTGGTTGCTGAGAATTTTAATGTACAGACCCCATCTTTGCCTTCAGAAAACTTACCCATGAATTCAGGAAATTACTTATATTGTCTGGTGAGATAGAATAGATAAAACTAACCCTTCCTTGAGGACTGGGTAGAGATTGAGGGCAAATTGTGTCCCATAGTAATACTTTATTTTTTTAAGCTTTTGTAGAACATTTGTTAACATTTACAGCCTGAGTGTCATTCTGTTAGAGATTCAGGAAAAGATTAGGATTCCAGGTAGAAGAAATGGCATTTAACTGTTACCTTTAATGTCATAGTCATTAATCTTTGTATATAGTAAGATAACTTTAACTCACCCCAGATCACACATAGGGCCAAGGTTACAACCTAATTTAATTTGAAAGATATTTTCTTTTTGAAAAAACATAGATCGCCATCTTGGTTTATTTATAAGATATGTTGCTTGATATATTAAATTAAAAACATAGTTTATTGTATGTTACATTTTTATTGATCAGATTTGTTTTTATTTTTTATTTATTTATTTATTTATTTTTAGAGACAGGGTCTTGCTTTGTAGTTCAGTCTGGCCCTGAGCTCAGCCTCAAACTCACATGACAGCAATCCTCCTGCCTCTGCCTCCCGAGTGCTGGGATTACAGGTGTGAGCCACCACGCCCAGCACTGTGGTATGTGGTACTGGTTGCTGCTGGGCATGAGTCTCCACACTCAATATGGTATGTGGTTAACCAGGATCGAACCCGGGTCCTTGAGCTTGTAAGACAGGCGCCGGAAACACTGAGCTAAATCCCCGGCCCTGATCAGATTTGTTTTTAATGTATCTATCGCCACCTGAAAGGAAGATGTAGTAGTAGAAAGCAGATTTCCTGGTCATGAAGATGGTGGGTTTTATCTTTCCTCAGCTTCTGTTTTTTTTACAACATTGGAGAAGTTGCTTTAATTCTCTGAACTTGATAAGGTTTGTTTTTGCTTTTTGCTTGTATCTACACTGTTGGGGATCCACAGCTACACTGCCATCAAGCTGTGTCCCCATTCCTGTACCTCAGGTTCCTTTTATTTGAGATGATAATGCCTTCCACAAGTCTTGCTGTGAGAGTGTTATGTGCTGAATATTTGCTTAGTGTATCAAATATATTTAGTAAATATTTCTTCTTTAATTTTCTTGTTTCTGCTGCTACAGCCTGAAATTAAAAAAAAAAAAAAAATTAAATCTTTACCATGTTTTGTTGAAAAGCAAGAAAAGTTTAAGAACAAAAGAAAGGGTAAATACAGTGAAAGAAAAAAAGTTACCACACTTGTATGTAAAGTACATACAGGTGAGTACATGATAACTTGTTGCTGATCATGTTCAGAAAGCATTCATTTGTAGGAGAGGAACCTGCAAAGAGAGAAAAACTTGTTGAATCACATTCTGCTGACTAGAATGTATATGAATTGTTTTTGCCTTCTGAACTCTTCACAAATGTATTTTTCCCCTTAATTTGTGGCTCTCTAACCTTTCTCAAATGGAGAGAAGTTTCTTTGTACTTTATTTCATAACTTGGTTTTTGTATTTCCAGAATTAGCTTATTTTTTACATGCTTCAGAAAATGCAAAACTGGAAAATAAGCAAGATTTGAAATCTCTTACAGAAAGTAAACAAATTCCAAAATGTGTTTCTGGCATAGGCACCTAAAGTTGTATTCTTGTTCCATAACATTTGAAAACATTTTTCCAACATGATACATTGATACATATCCATGTATGTCTTCATTATTTCTGATATTAAGTGGTTTGCAGCCCATGCACAGGTTGATGACACAGTTTTTGTTTCTGAATCAAGTGTCATGCTATCTTTGTCCTGTGTTTTAAAGTGTATGTATATGCTATCTTTGTCCTGTGTTTTAAAGTGTATGTATATATCTTCCCACAGAAGCTGTTGTTACAATTTCTTAGTTAAATTCAAAATTATTGTCTTTGACTCTAACCCACCTCCCCCATCAAGGAACTTCATTGCTTCTGAGATAAAATAGGTCAACTTAAACTCCACTTTTTCTTGTGTTGAAGCAGACAGATAACAGAGTTGTGTAGCATTAGAATTAGTAATTCTAATTAGAAATTGGTGCTTTTTCTTCCAGCAAAAATTTTATGTGCTTTCATTTTGATGGGAGTGACACTTTTTCTCGCTTAGTGTGTGCATTCTAGCTGAAGCTCTATGACTAAGCCTCAACCCGTTGGCATTTTTTTAAAATGTGAATTATTATTCAGCATTGAATTTGAAAATTTAGGGACACCTCTTAAGGTAATTGGAGATATTCTGAGGTGTTTCCAAACCAATAAGATGACTAGACTATGTCTGATAATCTAGCACATATGGTCATAACAAACAGAGTAAGAACATTGAGTAGAAAAAGAAAACTATGATTTTAAAATTTGCTACATGGGGCAGGGATTTAGCTCAGTAGCACTGCTCCCGCCTCACAGGTACAAGTTCCTGGGTGATCCCCGGTGCTGCAAAAAACAAAAACAAAAAATTGCTACTATCTACACTATTAAAGAAAAATGATCTGGATGTGATTGGGCATATGTATAATCCCAGCACTGAGGCAGGAGGATTGCTTCTGTTTTGAGGCCAGCCTGTGCTACATAGTGGGACTGCCTCAAAAAAAAAAAAAGAAAAGAAAGAAGGAAAGACCAGCCAAGATTACAACTAGACGTGGGGCCGGGGAGTTAGCTCAGTGGTTCCGGCGCCTGTCTCGCAAGCGCAAGGACCCGGGTTCGATTCCCCGGTAACCACATAACAATACTGGGTGTGGAGACCCACACCCAGCAGCAACCAGTACCACATACCACAGTGCCAGGCGTGGTGGCTCACGCCTGTAATCCCAGCACTCGGGAGGCAGAGGCAGGAGGATT
>PVIR01008678.1:0-35563 GCA_004026965.1 Petromus typicus
AAATGAAATAAAATGCTAAAGCTTTTCAGACTCGAGTGGCCCTCACAGAAGGCCAATTAACATTGGTGCCCAGGGAAGCCTGGCTCCAGCGCCGTCTACAGCCGCTCACCCATGCCCCATGGCCACAGTGGGAAGCTGCATTGCTCTGAAACCACCAGCTATGGCTTTGATGGTGCAGGAGACCTTGGCCTTTTAGACATATAAACAACCTTTCTTTTCTAATCTGAGCCATTAGAGGAAAACGCTGTGAAAGCCTGTATTCTGAAATAACCAGGTTTGTGGAGAATCGTGACAGTTTTCAATCTTGCTGCCAGTAACAGAAGAATTGCATTAAACTAAAAATAACATGGGTGCAGGATGTGCCTTGGGCACCTACTGGGGCCTGAAGGGTTTCAGATTAATTTGAAACTGAGCAAAGGTAGATGTTTCTCTTTGCTTTTGCCCCTTTGTGGGATTGTAATCATGGGGAAAATTCATCTGTCTAATGAGCTCAAGGCACAAAAAGTAAGAGAACTTGGGGAAGATTGAATGATCAGGGCAATCACTGGCTTTTCCTCTCTGAGATAAAAGAAGCATTTATTGATTCTGCACCATTCCTTCACAATAATTCTTTCTGGTGTACAATTAAGCATCATAATTCAAATAAATACATGAATAAAGATAGAGAATACATTTCAGTACTTTGGAAGGTGTTAATCAACCTCAAGACAGAATCTTTTTCTGGATACCCCGTGAGATAGACAGATTTCTTATAATGAAGAGAGTTGTATCTTTAGATTTATTCTATTGCATTTTAGGGCCATTGAATAGATAAATATTAATTTAAAACTTCTATAATTTCATAATTATCCTTTCGAACTTAAAGTTCCTTCTTAATGCTCTGGTCATTCTGGCTGTTAAACTTTATAAAATCTGCATCTTTCAGGTCACTGGTTTTGTATGTATCAGTTAACAACAACAGCTACAATAATACAATGCTGCTGCCCTATGTCTATCCAACAATAGTAGGAAGCATAACACATCACATGACCTTCAGGCTCCCAAGACTCAGCACTGACTTGGAGGACAAAGGGAGAAGACACAGAACAAGAGCTTGCATGAGGAAATGGCTTCTCTGGGCCATGAGACACTGGTCACCTGTCCTCGGCACAGCACACAGCTGTATCTCCCTGCGTGGGACCAGGGCACAGTGAGCAGGTGGCTCCCGTGTATCAGTCAGGGCACACAGGGCAGAAGCTACACTGAGTCCATAGCAACAAATGTCCCGAGGACAAAGTCTAAGCTGATCAGATGGGCAGAGAGAGACGACTTTTAGCCTCACTTGGAAGTCATTGTGGTAATGGCCCTTTCATTGCTAACTCTCTCTTTAGAAGTTAATTATTTCTCTCCAAAAGAAAATGTTGAAAAAATATTGAACTTCAAAAGGGTTGATGTATACAGTTAAGTTTGTCATGCTAAGTATATTTCAGATGGTTTTAAATTTCTCCTTTTTGGGGGGGGTATTGGATATAAAACATGGGATCTTGTGTTTGTGAGGCAGGCGCAGGAGCCACTGAGCTAAATCCGCAGCCCTAGATGGTTTTAAATTTAAGAATATTTTCAAATAAACTACTTGATGATACTTCTTCTTTTTATTATATAGAAAAATGTCTCCCTCATGGAAAATAAAATGGTCTAATTAATTGACAGCTAAACATAAAATACTTTTTCTATTGTTTCAACTACAGTTGAAAAAAATATAACAATATATTAAGGACATGAGGCCACTGTTGATCATCTCTATAGATATGGAGTTGAGTACAGTGTTGGAAAATTCTAGATGTTTAGTAAATCTATGTTAAATGAAGGAATTGCATCTTTCTGAGGATTGACAAGTGTAAAATGCCTCAGCTACATAATAGCTCCTTGACTTTGCATCCTTTCTAACACAAAAATGTTATGTGTAATAGATGTGCTATAGTGCCCTTTTCTGTATCATTAGTCCTATAACGACCCCTATTAGTGAGGGTTTGCTGCCCTATTTTCATCCGAGTTATCACATACTCATACAAGCAGCCTGCGCTGATTCTACATTGAGGAGACACTTGACATTAGTGTATTGGTCTCATTATTTCCATTTCCCTCCCAAATTTGATCAAAGGAAAGCAAGCCATTTAATTGACAACCCTCATTATTTCCCCCAGTTAGCTGAGAATGTTCTGTGCGTACCACACGTACATACCACGTAACCACAACAATAATCTCCAAGTTTTCTCTCGGGTCCCTTCACACTCTGACTGATTGTGAAGCACTGCATAAAGCTCACATTTATGGGGATCGTATCAAGGAATATTTATAATATTAGAGATTAAAATACAAATATTGAAATTTATGTCTATATATTTGAAACTATGAATGATAAATATAGCCAATGTTCACACAAAAGACATTTTATTAAAAATAACCATACTAAGAAGTATGACATTGTTTTATATTTTTGGAAATGTCTTAACATCTGGGTTAATATTAGGCCCACCACTAATTATATATCCTTTTTATTCAATTTGTTGTCACATATTTTTAAGCAAAAAAATCTGAAGAAAATCCAACTGTCTGTATATGTGTGTGGGTGGGTGTAGTTTAGAAAGAATAGGCCTTTGTAATAGTCTATTAAAAACATTGATAAAAATCTTAGAAATTATATGAAAACTTCAACAATACTAGTTTTTAAGATTCTAATTACAAAATGGAATTGTAACTTTCAATTAGTTTCTCTCTCTTACATTAAAAACCAAGGGTCTGTCTTATACTTTGAAGGAATCTTTTAAATTATACAAATTATTTCATAACATCATGCACTGGTAATGTTGAATACATTGGGTTGCTAGGTTATACAGCTATTCTAAATATTGACATATTTCACCACTTAATATTTGAAAATTGCAGCTATTAATATGACCACTGATCTCATTAGAGTGTTCAAGTATTGGAAAGTATCTCAGAGTGGTAAATACAACTTTTTCAAAATTCTAATTTCCATTTAGAATCTCTAAGTTTGTTATTGGCTAAAAATACTGTTAGTTGCTTCTGTTTTGTTAATGGGCTCAGTTTCTCCTCTTAACTTACAATATTTCCAGCATATCCTCAATTTAGAATAACCACAGACTGTTTATCAGTTATTTGTTTCTTTGTAGTTTTTTTTTCCTTTATTGAGTTTATTGGTACATTTCAGGAATACATTATGGTCTCACTGAGAATTTGCATCTATATGTGGTATATCTTAATTCTCATTTTTCCATTCCCCTGCCCTCCCTTCGACACCCCCATCCTCCAATATGCAAAAGCTTTGTTTCTGTTTTTTTCATTTTTACCATCAAATATTTTTCTTTCTCTTCTTTGTTTTTCCCCGGAGCCCTCTTCCCTAGTTTCCCTTCCTCTCTGAAGATTTTCTATTTCACAACACCTGTTATACATTTTGGACCTAATTTACACCTCCAGTTTCTCACAGTAGAGAAATGTGTGAAATGATACAACATTTATGTATGCATGTCCTATTTATTTCACTTATGAGTATGGCCTCAAGGTGCATCCATTTAGCTCTAAATGTCTTAAGTTTATCTTTCTTTATGGCTGATTAGTATTCTATTTTATACCAAAAACTACATCTTATTTATCCCCTCACCGGTTGATGGGATTTGGGGCTGTTTCCAAGATCTAGCTATGACAAACTGTACTGCTGTAAACATGGGTGAGCGTACATTGCTGTGGTATGATGTTTTCGATTCTTGTGTGAATATACGCAGCAGGGAAACAGCAGGGTCATATGTATCCATTATTCTTTAAAGTAAAATGGTAGCTCAGTCAGTGAACCACTCAGGTGCTTCTCGTGGATCATCCGCTGTGTATAGGACATGGATTCCGTGGAAGCTTCTGTCTGTTCATGCAGAATATTGCACACAGCTACACACAAGGGTTGAGATTTAACGGAATTCAATTCTCATTGTTTCGTCTCAGACACTGTTGGACGAAACAGCGAAGTGGGGGCAGAAGGTACACATAGTCCAGGGCACCTCCTTTCTTCATTAATGACTTTGCATTATTCTTAAAAATGTGGCCACCTTTTATTTTTCAATCAGGTGTCTATATCGTTAAGAAGATGATCTTTGCCTCAAAGAACCACTGAATGGAATATACTTTGAGAACCACTTGTCCATGAAATTAAAAGATTTTTCATGGAGGTGCCATAAAATAGTTGAAATAGCCGACAGTCTGACAGTCTGACAGCCTTTCTCACTAGCTTTGTGAACTGTGGTGTATTTCCAAATATTCTTGGAATCAGGTACTTCATTTCTCAAGTAGACCCCCAAGGGGGTGTTAACAAACTACTCCTAGGTCAAAACCCCTCTCTCACTTTTTTTTTAAAAAGCTCAGAGGGATGGATTTACTCTGCATTTATTGTGAGCCCTTATGTTTTTATTTGTAGCCCAGTTTCCAAACATAAATGCACATGTCAATGCTGGACAACTGAGACAGAAGACAAAATGACACTTCCTGTCTCAGACTCTGTGCTGCTGAATGAAGTGGTCACGAGTCCCTTAAAACTACTGAGTGGGAGAAATGGGTGATTGTAAATTGTGATATGGAGAACTTCGTATTTCCATCAGGCCCGTGTTCCTCTCCACCATCTTCACCTCGACTTGACTCTTAGTGTTTTTGGTAGAGCAGGTGTGGCAAAGACCGCTCTCAGCTTGTATTTGTCTGAGGGAGTCCTAATTTCTCCAGAGTTCTGCAGGATGCAGTAGTCTTCATTGATACTTTGTTGCATACCTCACCTAAATACATCATTCTCTGCTTTCTGGCTTGCTGGGAAACCAGCCACTAATCTCATGACAGGTCCCTTGAGTGTGTGACAAATTGCTTGTCTTTTGATCTCTTTGCCTTTCACTTTAGGCAACTTGGTTAGTGTGCTCCTGAATGTGGTTCTCTTTGTGTTTACTTAATTGGAATTTTTTGAGCTTCTTAAATATATATACCCACTTTTTCCATCAGATTTGGAAAAGTAGATGTCAATAAACTCTATGCACCTTTCTGTCTTTCTCAAATTTCCAGAAAGCATACGGTATTCCATCTATCCCTGTGTCTTGATTTTCTCTATTTCTTTCTCTATTATTTCTCTGACTTGATGTTTTCACTCTACCTGCCTTTAAGTTTGCTGACTCCTCTGCTTTACCAAGTCTGTCATTGAGACTTGTATTTTCAGCTTCAGATTATGGGCATTTTTAATACTCTTTCTGTCTTGTTGATATTCCCTTTGTGTCTGTGTATCATTTTTCTGATTTCATTTGCTTGTCTGTCTACCATGCTTTTAGTTCATTAAACCTGAAATAACCAGCTGTGTTCATTTTCTGGAGTTTTTCATTTGCTCCTTTGATTGGGCCATGTTTCCCTGTTTCTTTGTACGACCTGTAATCTTTTTCTTGGAGTAGGATCATCGAAGAAACAAGAAATCTCTCTCCGTTTTGCATATTGGCTTCACACAGGCTGGGGTATTTGCCACTCAGTCTAGATGGAGATCCTTATCTGCCTCTTGCTGTTAAGGTTTGTGTCTAGATGTCCCTCCAAAGCCATGTGTAATCATAGGTGGGGAGTTTAGAAGGTAGCTGGACTGACATCTTTCTCCTTTAACTTTGAGTGTCTGTACTTTGTCTCAGCAAGAGAAAAGTAACTAAGACAGCAGGCCCCCCTCGCAGTTAGACACTTGCAAACCCCAGCACTGGCTCCACTGGCGCTCAACATCAGGGGACACTAAAGTTTACCTTTCAGGCCAGATGCTGGACAGCCAGTCCACTCTTTGTCTCCTCTCCTCTCCTCTACTCCTCTACTGTACGATGTGGGGGAGCAAGGGACATGAAAACATGTGTTAAATACCTAAGTTTTCCTGTGCCTCTTGATGGAATCTGTCTTGGTCTTCCAGTGTGGCCTGGATTCTTAACTTCTCCACCATCTCCTCAGTCTCACAGCAGTACCCTGGTCCATATTTTCTAACACAGTGTTTTTCCTGGGAGAGGAGGCCTGTGACTTCCTGATTCGCTATCTTGCTGTTAGCATCTTCTCTCTTGCTTACTTTTGTATATCAATTTTTTGTTGAAGCCCAGCCATATTTAGTTATGTATCATCTGTGGCTCATTTTGTACAGATGCAGAGTTGAATGATTGTGACAGAAACTGTCTGCTCCATAAAGTCTAATTATTTCATCTTTCACAGGAAGTTTACAGAGTCTTCATCTAAGAGAGAATCTATAGTCTTTACTGTGCACCATAACATCCTCTGATGTCTACTTGATGGTGTATCTCTGATCATATTCTTTTTTCCTGCTGATTGATTCTGTTTACCTTTCACCACACAGGGATTTATTTTGTTCTTCCAACACACCAGGCATGCTCGGACCTTGAACCTAGGCACATGCTGTCTCCCCACTGGACAGGTCCTTCCCACCAGTATCCACATGCCTGTCTTCCTCCAGTGCCTTCAATCCTTGGTCAATAGTCATCTTTCCAGAGACCAGCAGCAGAACTGAACTGTAATTTCCTTAGCATTGTATATTCTCCTCTCACTATATTTCCCCTTAATATTATTTATTCATTATCTTCTCTCAGCTTCTCTCTGTTCTAAGATTTTCTACCTCCCTGTCTAGAATGCAACTGACATTATTTGTATGGGCTTTTTTCAATATAAACATAACACCAAAAATATCTATAAGTATAAAGTAGGTGTTACCAAAATACTGAAATAATGAATAAATATGAAAAGTATTTGTTATTACAGAAGGTGAAAAGTTGGGTTATTTATTTCTATATCCAAGAGTTAAATATGCTTCACATATTATGTATTCTACTACAATGTTGGATCAGTCAAGAGCCCAGGACAACTATAAACTGAATTTCAACTTTTAACTAGTTGTACATTCAAAAATGTACACAATGGGTCACAAAAATTCCACATCATTTTATCACAACCAAGTAAATGCAAGAAATTTTTAGGCTTCTCTTTTAGCTCACCCCAAAGAGAAGAGTTTACTATAGAACACTAACATAAAACTTTATCAAGGTTTGTGACTGCATTATACCATATAATTTGGATACTAGTACTTTTTTGTTTTCTGCACTTTTTAATGCTGTTTGGTATTTGAAATGGTCCGATTTGCCAGGATTTCTCAGACAGTTTCAACAAAGCAATGTGCAATCCTTTTTTCTCAAAATATCACAGAGTTCACAGCTGAGCTCCAACTACACATCCTGCAATCCATTTACCGCAGACCTCAGAGGGCCAACTATGTTGTGTGTGGCTTCTCTTACAACCCAGCCATTAATCTTCAATGGCTTTTCCCTTTCCTTTTTAATTATTTGTCACAGATTTAATTTCACCTTAATTTTTACCCTCATTGAATTCTGTAGAACACAGACCCTTCTAAGGTGTCTCCATCTTCCCTTTTTATGAAGGGAAGATGTTTTTATAAAGGAGAAGAAGTATTCAAAATTGCGCTTGACATTGGCAGCACAGTACAAGGTGGCCCTGGGCCTGTTTTATTGTACAACAATCATGTAAACTCCAGCTGTCAAGTCGTCTGATCAGGTCTTCAATAGGAGAAAGGGGCTCAGCTAAATCCTGCCCACATGCTGATGTACACTCGCCTTGGAACGGTGTTTTCCCCTCTTTGTGAATTTCATTTACAATTACTCTGGGGTTTTCAAGGGAAATCTTGAAAAAAAGACGTGAGGGGAATTGCTGGATAATTTATTTTCTGTTTGCCGTGGCGGGGTGTGAAGAAGATACGATCTGCTGTGCTTCAGATTGAAGCAAAGTGCTGAAACTCCTCTCCTGTTCTCAGAGTAGTGTTCTGCTTGCTCCTTAAAGCTCTTCCTTCTCTGAATGCTTGTGACAAAGGTCTGTTAGAGATGAGTCCTAAGTCATCTACAGAGCATGATGCACAAGTAGTTCCAGAAAGTAGGGCCTTGAGGGACAGTTACTAGGGAGATCCTCATCGAGTACAAAAACAGAAATGAGGATTCCAGTCACTTGCTCTAGAGCTCCTAGCACCTGATCGGTTCTGTTCTACAGTGAGGACAGGGAGTCGGGTGTAGGGCATTCCAATTCAAGACGCCCTCCTTGGATACCATGAACACGCATGCACGTGCACACACACACACACACACACACACACACACACACACCTATACATCTGTGTGCACAAAATTACATTTAATAAGATGTAAGATGGAAAACAATTTGTTGCTGCCTTTGTTTCTGCTGTTGTAGTTGTTATTATTTTTATTATCACTATTATGGACTAAATGGGTGAGGAAGCCTCATTCTCATGGACTGAGAGCCTCATGAGAAGAGAAACATAACTTTTCTGTTTATGCAGAGGCTGCTGTATTGGGCTCATAGCAGATGATGAGTAAGTATGGGAGTCACTAAGACTTTAACATGAAGATAGAGATAACTTTGCTGACCCAATTAGAATGGAGTAGAGATATTTGATGCTTTTTTCCTCACCACAGATTTGTATTCCATGTGTAAAGTAATGTACTAACAGTTTGGGAGATTTTGTCAATTTTTCACCAAATAAAATAAAGTTTTGGGCAAATTTTATGAGTGTTTTATAATTGGTGTAGTTATGAGCTTACCAATATCCACTAAATCTGGCTCAGCAACATCATAAAGCATTTTTTACTTACTTTTCCAGTCATAGGAGGTACGGTACTATTTGTTTGGAGTCAAAGGCAGGGAGATAACTTCCAAATAAGAAATTCATCTCAAGGCAAGAGATCATGTTAGCTTGAAAGAAGAAAGTATAGGAAGGATATCAAATATATTTGATTCCTCCTCTCAGAGAACTCGTCAGGCTAACCACACATTTAAAAACCAGTATAACTTTGTTTCTTTTGACTAAAAGAATTTTAAATTATTGAATTTGACTAAGGCAGTGAGGCTGACTCCACAAAATCTATCTTGTTTTTCATTTAAACTAAAAAGCTGGGGTAGAATATTCTTATTCCCAGATATGGTATACATGCTTCTAGAGTTACTTGCAAAATTGTTCTTTGCAGTTTCTAAAACTTCTTGCAGTTTATATAATCTAAACCTAATACCTTGTCCCAGTAACTAATAACAGACTGGAAAGAGCTCATGTTTTTATACTAAAATTCATATTTTAAGTAGTATTTCAT
The DNA here is from genome assembly GCA_004026965.1 of Petromus typicus. Lineage (NCBI taxonomy): Eukaryota > Metazoa > Chordata > Mammalia > Rodentia > Petromuridae > Petromus > Petromus typicus. The sequence continues at coordinate 9,210 of PVIR01008678.1, forward strand.
CACTAGCCATTTGGAATATGAGATTTTCAAGTAATGCCCACTGAAATGTCCCTTGAATACAGAAACTATGAAGATCATCAGAGTTACTCTGGCGTGATTTCTAAATGTTGTCATAATTACACGTTCACCACACAGACTGTGTTCCAAAATGTATTGAGCTTATCACTCTGTGAAACAAGTCATCTCATATAAAAGTAGCTGTAGGTGGGTTGTGTATAGCAGATGAAATTCCACTGTGATGACTTCAGTTTTGAGTTTTAATGTAAAAATAAACTCAATAAAATCCCAAAGTCCCCATTTAAAATAGGTTTTTAAATATTAAATTTGTGGGACTACCTAATATTGCTTAGTAATAAGATTTCAGCATGATATTGATTATTCTAATATAATATTTCAAAAGTTTTAAACATCATGGCAGTTGCAAAGTTTATCTGGTCAAAAACACTGATCTGAGTGTAGCAGGCAGAATGGCTCCAAAAATAATCTCAAGGATTTGAAAACATAGAAAGCTTACAGATTTCCGAGGGAAAAAAAAGAATTTCTGACTTAAATAGATTTCAGTTTAGTTTTTCAAGTGGAATTAGGTTAAAGTAATAGAAAATTAATTTTGTTTCCAGTAGAATAGTACTGATAATGCCCCAGAAAGTAGAAAAATTAGTTCTGGATCTCTTTTACAAGTGAAGGCTTAAAATGTATTGTATATTATTTTCAGATGTTTAAATCGTCTGTGGGAAAGGAGTTTAATTTAAACAAATCATGATAGTACATATTTGAATGCTAAGAATCCATAGAATTAATAAAGATATCATATGCACATGTCCTGTTTGGAAAATTTAAGCTTAAAACAAGTGATTAGTTTCAGCACAGTTATGACTAAGGCTTAGGATATATGGTTGAACCCATTTCTGTCCACATTATAGCCTCATCATCAGTCTTCCTTCATTTATTTCAAATTTTTCTGCAAAAATTACCACAAATAAATTAACAGAAAAAACTCTGAACTAAGCCACCAGCAGCTACAATTACCACAGAAGAAACACTGACAGTACTCCTCTTAGTGGAAAACCCACACGTCTAGGTCAGGAGTCAGGCACAGATAATCCACCCTCAGAGATTTCTTCAACAGTACATTTCCGCAATCTCTTTTGGGTGTTGTTGTACCCATGACGACAGCAGAGAGAAGTCTGGAAAATGTAGGATATGCAAAGAAGAATAATTAAGGTTGACCTACTTAAAGAACACGATAAAATAGAAAAATACTGAATAAGCACATTATACATTATATATTTTATATTTTATATTTGCTCAGGCATTTAACATTTTATCTTGCTTGAGCTTAGATCAAGGAAAAAAACTAAGCAAAAAAATTATTTTAGTTTTTTTTTTAGGTGTTTTTGAGAGAGGGTCTCGCTTTGTAATTCAGGCTGGCCCTGAGCTCAGCCTCCAACTCACATCACAGCAATCCTCCTGCCTCTGCCTCCCGAGTGCTGGGATTACAGGCATGAGCCATCACACCCGGCACTGTGGTATGTGGTACTGGTTGCTGCTAGGTGTGAGTCTCCACACCTACTATTGTATGTGGTTACCAAGGATCAAACCCGGGTCCTCGCACTTGCAAGACAGGCGCCGGAATCACTGAGCTAAATCCCTGGCCCAAAACAAAGCACATTTTAAGTCTGGTTTTAAACTACTGTATCACTTGTTAAAATTTGCTGCTGATTAACATATGTACAAAATCCAAGTAAGCAGTACTCCAAGTACAAAACTGTTTTACCATAATGAAGAATCAGTGTCTGCCTGTGCCAGCAGAAGGTACAAGAAAAACCCAGGGTGTATGTGAACATCCCAAGCCTTTCTGTATCCCGTGTGGTTCCCCCTTAACTCATTTAGCATCTTTACTTTAGAACTATAACTTGTCTCATAGGGTCATATCAAAATTTGAATGATTTATTCTACTAGCTCTCAATATCCATGAAGGCAAGGTGTTGACACAAATAATTAAGAGCTGATTGAGCATAATTAATAACAATTGTGCTTGCCTCACTTCAGTTAATATATTAAATCTTTCATCAGTTTTTTTTAAAACAAAATACAAAAAGTTGTAAAGTAAACTGATTTGCCTTTTATCTTTGTGCTGCTCAAAATGTGGTAGGTGATAAGTAGGCAAAACTCTAACCATGGATAATTGAGAGGGCAGAAAGAAAAGCAGCAAGAACGTGGGTCACACACATTTAGATGCAAGGGCGTGGCGGACTTGTGGTATGAAACCACAGTGACCTTTCATAGGTCCAGGAAACATTTTTCTCATGGAAAGTTTTACATAGACAAAAACAAAATAAAACAAAACACCACATAAGATCTCAGCAAAGAAAATACTAACAGAGAAAAAGAAAAAAAAAAAAAAAGAACTAACAGAGAAAAGATGGATGAATTCTTTTCTTTTTGAACACCAGTAAGTCCCAGGAAGCGATGCTCTTATGATTTAAGACCAAGTTCATTAAATATCACATGTTCTTACTTTTCTTTGAAGGAATGTACACTTAAGAATTAGTGACACTTAAAAAATTAATTTGATTTTTCCCAACTCAATATATTTAGATAATAGATAACAAGGTTAAACTAATAATTTAAATTTCTTACTAAAAAAAGGAAACAAAATGATCTATCAAGTAGGAGAAATTTTCCATTATTCAAATCATTTTAATATTTCAAACACATTTTTCCAATTAACCAGGTCTTTTTTATGATGGGCACTAGCAAAGACAAAATTTATGGGTATAAATGAGTACCCGCATCATATTTACTACTCCTTATCAGGCAAATTTCCCTCTAGAGTTTACACAGCTTTCCAAATGCTCCTGGGTGATTATTTAAAATTATTTTATCATTCATAGTTTATTTTGATTTAAAGAGATATCAATGGATATGTGAACCCACATTAAGCATTAACCAGAATTCAAAAAGTGAGGTGAAAATGCTACAGAAGAAAGTAAAATATTAATTATATTTCCTTCACGTCTATATTAGGAAAAGATTGGTTCAAAAGAAGGCTGAGAATCAAGATGTGTGATGTACTGGTACAAATCCTCAATGTTGAATGTGATCATAATGTATGTATAAACTATACCAATAAAGTCAACTTTTTAAAAAAGAGGGCTACAGGGAACAGACAATGCTTTTGCCCAACGAAATGAATTGCTACAAGTCAGACTACAGAGATCTGTATAAGGACTCACCACTATGCCGAACACCTGTACAGAGATCTGACCATAGTTCTTTTTCACGTGCTTACAACAGAATGAGATATTCAGACTTTCTCACTGTTTGCTTAACTGCAGGCAGAGTAGTTGCCCCTCCTGTAGACACATCCAAAGACAGCCAATGATCTGTCTAGGAACGAGAGGCCCAAGGGCAACACTGTCTCTCAGGATTCCCATTGGTGTGTTTGGTTATTCTGCTGTGGGTTTCCCTAGTGACATGAAAGCAGAACTCCTGGGTATCTTTATAATAAAATCCTGTGTAATAAAAATATAGCTAGAATTTAAGTATCCCACCATCTCTATTTTATATTACCTCTATTTTATATTTCTATATTTTATATCTATTTTATATTTCTATATTTTACATTACCTCTATTTTATATTTCTATATTTTATATCTATTTTATATTTCTATATTTTACATTACCTCTATTTTATATTTCTATATTTTATATTACCTCTACTTTATATTTCTTATTGATTGAAATGCTATGTTCCACAAGGAGATACTGTATATAGTGGTTAAGCTGCTCCCTGGAAGTCACATGGACAAGGACTGATAACCACATGAGGCTCCTAGGACAGGTCACCTTGCAAAATTCATTGAATTTCTCAGTTTATAGAACTTTTATTACTATGAAATCAAATTGTTTATCTAATACACTTAGTCCTTTTGGAGAACAACATAATCAATAAATGGTAACTAAGTTACAGATGTTACTAAGTTACAGTGCAGGAAACACCTAAAGAAGATCAAGTGAGCAGTAAATTTAACTTATCTCCCACACAGCCAATATGGCAGAGGGACCCACAAACTAAGCCTATGGGATCATCTGGCTCATTGCTTATTGTGTAAATTGGTGCTTTTATAAATACATTGTTTACAGCTGCTTTTGTACTACAGTGAGACAACTGAGAAGCTGCAACAGATACTAACAACCCTAAAAAGGAAAATATAATCACCACCTGGTCTTTTGCAACATGAGTTTTGCTGACATTGATAGAGTTTACTAGTCATCAGAGCAGAAACCATGAATATTGATCATATCAGAACTATCCTTTCACATGTCTCTCATTTTAAATTCTGTGTTTATTTCTCAGCATTGTCACCTTTGAAGTGGTCAATAAAAAGCACAGCTAGCTGAGTTATAAACTAGTCAAAAAAGAGATAAATATATATATATAATATATATAATTATTAATAACAAGAACATTGAAAATAGATTGCATGTGTTCTCAGTGGTAAACATCAGAATGAGATAGATGTGGCATCTGCCATCAGCATGTGGACTGGAGAAGTGACCTACCTCACAGGGTAAGGTGCCCCATTCAATTTCAAATAAATACTATAAAGCCAAATGAAAAAGAGCATGTTACAACTGCTACAGCAGAGCTACAAAGGATGGTAAGAGACCATTATGAACAATACATTGGATAATCTAGAAGAAACAGTTATATTCCCTAGTGTACAAAACCCAAGAATTATAAAGAAATACAAAATTGCAGCAGACCATTATTGAGGCAGGATACTTCAGCGATGAAGTCTGATGAAATAAATATCCAAAATCTGATGGGTTCACTGCTGAATTCTACTAAACAGAGACAAAATAGAATTGTTCTGAACCTACTCCAAAAAATTAAAGAGAAGGGAATATTTCCAAACTCAATTTACAAAGCTAGCATCACTCTGATCCTAAAGCCAAAGACACTGCAAAAAAAGACAAAAAGAAAAAAGAAAATGAAACCACAGCCAATATCCTTGATGAGCATGAATGCAAAACTCTGAACCAAACCACAGTAACAGCACCTTAAAAGTCCATTCACTGTGACCAAGGGTGACTTAACTGAGGAGTGTAGGAATGGCTCAACATATGCAAATTGATAAAATACATTACTCAGATAATAAAACCTAATTATTGCAATAGATGCAGAAAAAGCATTTAACAAAATTCAACATCTTTTCAAGGTTAAAAAAGAACCTTAAATATTAGATTTAGAAGGAATATGCTTCCACATAGTTATGGCCATAAATGACAAACTCACAGTTGATATGATTAATCACAAAATAATTAAAACTTTTCTCCTCCAATCCAGAGCAAGACAAAGATGGTTACTCTTGCCACTTGCATTCAGTGGAGTGAAGGATACCCTTTCCAGAGCAGTTAGGCAAGAAAAAGAAACCAAGGCATTTAAATAGGAAAAGAAGACATTAAATTCCTTCTAGAATAGGAATATGCTAACCACAACATCAGGTTAAAAAAGAATTGAGAACTAATAAAATCAAGTAAAATTGCAGGATAGAAATTCAATATATAAAAATTAGTAACATTTCTAAACATTAACAGTGAACAAGCTAATAGACAAATCAAGAAGACAATCTCATACATAATGTGAGTAAAAGAAATACTCACAAATAAATTTAAGCCAAGGAGGCAAAATGCTTGTACATTTAAGGTTATATAATATTCACCAAAGGGATTGAAGATGACAGACATAAATGGAATGATTTAACATGACTGTGGACCGGAAGAAGAAGTATTATTTCAATAATCATACCACTGAAAAATAGCGTGTAGATTCAATGTAATACTTTCGGATTTCCAATGTCATTTTTCACAGAAATAAAAACAACCCCAAAATCCACGAGGAACCACAATAAAACGTTAAAAAATTTTATTAATATATTAAATATTATAAACAATGGCAAATCCTTACAAATATATACGCAGACTGACAGCTGAAAATATATTTTACCTCATTACTTCAATATGCAGCACAAACACACCTAAATGTATTTGTTAACCCTTCCGCTCCTTCTCATTTACAAAGATTGCGCCTGTTTTTTCCTGCTTTTTTGATATCACAATAAAACTGAATAGCCGATGATCATTGATCAATGATCAATGATCTGATCAATCTTGATCAGAAAGAACAAAGCCGAAGGCATCACACTACCAGACATCAAAATACACTACAAAGTTACAGCAATGAAAAAACATAATAAAAAAATGAGAACAGACACATAGACCAGAAACTAGAATGGATTGCCCCAAAATAAAGTCATGCATTTACAGCCAAGTGATTACTGATAGAGGCTGCAGGAACACACAATGAGAAAAGAATAACCTCTTCAATAAACAATATTAGGCAAGTGAATGGCCGCATGCAAAAAATGAAACTCAACTCAAAATCGATCAAAAGCCAGCCATAAAACAAAGAAACAAACAAACTGAAAAAATGTAAAGGGAGGAGTAGAATGGAAGTGAGTAAGAGCTGAGCTGATTGGAGAGGAAGTTAATGGAAGATGTTGGAGAAAGAATACAAAAATTCACTTACAGAAGAGGCATGAGTTTAAGAGATTTATTGAAGAATATAATGACTATGACTCATAAGATATCACGTTCTTGAAAAGTCCTAAGACAAAGCAGCTAATGGAAAGTGCTCTCGCTACAAAAATGGTAACAATGTGGGGTAACACATACGCTAATTAGCTAGGTTTGGTCCTTCTGCAATGTCTGTTTACTAGAAACTAACATGTTGTAAACAATGATAAGTACAATTACACCTGTTAATTTAAAACTCTTCCGACAAAAAGGATTTAGATTTTTATTAATGTATGAGTATCTTTTGAGTTTGTTAGAAATTCTTAAAGTAGAAGGCATAAAATTTTATGAATTGTTAAATACATGTAAATGAGTACATATTCTTTCTAATGTTGAGTCTTTGTCTATTCAAAAAAATCTTACTAGCCATATCTCTTTATTACTACTTTTGCTTTGGATTTTAAATAGTTTCCAATTTACTTCTTTAATTTGTTTAAGAGTATTATTGGTATATGTTAATCCCACAATTTGCATCTCTATGTCTCCTATTCCAATTTTTCCCATTTTTACTTTCCTCCATACTAGAAGATTTTGTAAACTTTATTTTCTGAATTTCTGACCCCGAACTCTGTAGAACCCACAGAACCCACAGGATTCAAACAGACTTGTCCTAGTGAAATTAACTGCCCAAATCGGCATTAATTACCCCTAAAGATAGGTTGCTTTGAGGTCTAGAATCTTCCTGATATCTCACAGAAAAGTCACTTTCTCCAACAGATCGACTTCCAGGTGGGCCTCCAATCCTCAGTGTCCTATTAAATACATCTAGGAGGAAGTCTCCAAAATTTTTGAAATTTTGATCATTTTCTTTTTCAACTTCTAGATGATCTAGGATTTCCCTTTTTCTTACTGTTCCAGAGGTGCTTCAGAAAGAACAGAGATAAGGACCTTGGGAAGCAGCCATATATTTTTCTTCTGATAATTAGCATTTTGTCCCAGCCAACACTTTTCGTTGTCTTTAGCTGGTTCCATATCCTGCATAACATTGAAATAGTTGACAACGATCATGCCTTTCTATGTTGAGTGCATTCTAACCATTGTTTCATGTGGGCTGTGGCTACATGACTTGTGCATCAGCAGATGATGGTTTAAGTTGCCAGTTTCTAAAAAGCTTTGGGTGTTCTAACCCACACACCAACACAGTAGCCTCTCCACTGACCCCTGGTGTCTTCCCACAGCCGTGTGAAGGAAGAGACATGAGGATTAGGCAGGGTTATTTCCTTCACAATTTTTCGTTTGTATCTTTTATTCTCACGACTAACGGTGTCTGGACTTCCCATCATGGGGAATGCCATGGAGCACTGTGATAGGAAGGAGGCAAGAACCAGAAATATGTGCCAGAAGACAGCCCACAGAGACAGGGCCAACGACTCTTTAGGACAAGTAGATGCTGTGTTCACCACAAAGGCCTTTGCTTGTTGCTTAATCGGTCTGGGACTAAGATTTAGACTCTATCAAATAATCAGCTGCTGGCATCACGTACTATTCAGTGTCAACATAACGTGACCTAAAAGGGACATAAGAGCAAGGGAGAGTGTAGATGCTGTGTAAACAGGAACTTCTGTCTTCTCTGAAAACTTTTAGAATTATCTACCAATATCCATACAAGTCTGGTGCATTTCCTATGATTATTCAGTATTCATAGAGTAGCCAACAGTTGTAGAGTTAGAAACTGGGATTTGAATCCTTTAGTGGTGCAGATTCAACTCAGGTTTTCAGTCAATAAAAAGAGGATGATAAAATATATTTCCCAGATTTCTGAGATTAGTAATTTATGTAGGGCTCTTTGCACAATGCCTGACATTTAATAGGTATTAAGATAAAGACATGTCCCTTTGTCCTTGTTTTCATTACAACTAGGGCTGCTCCTACCACCACCCCGGGGGAAATAGAGAAAAATGTTACTAGTAATATAGATTACACTTGCAAAAACACATTTGACCTGGAGAAGGGAGTCCAAATGAATCAGCAAAGATATGCATGGTGTATTTGGGTTTACAAATGGCATCTGAAGTCAGCACTTAGCAAAATGACAAAACCCAACAGCCCCCTTGGACAGCTGCGGTGGAAGGATTGATGCACGTGTCTGACTTGTGTAATCACTTGGTGTGAGGTCTGCAGCCTGGAGCTCTTTGCTCTGGACCTTACCAACTGAACATTCCCCGAAGCAAAGAAGTTTGGTTTAATTCCAGCAACAGCAACAGAGCAGTATATGGAGCCTCAGTATAAAGTTTCTGAAATGAATGCTTTCAGATTAGTTTGGATTAATTTACAGAGAAATGGAGTGAACTGGATCCAGTCATTGTCCAAAAGGCTAAAGGTTGATTCTCTGTGAGTGCTTATCCTAGGTAGAGATCAGCCTGATTTATACCCTGCCTTGAATGTGTCTGTCTTATCAGTGGGTGATCCTGCTGCCCCAGTTCGTGGAATGCAGACACTGTACATAGACCAAAGGGAAAATGAGGAGGTAGGAAGCCAAAAATTCCTGTGCGAACCAATTTTGAAGCTCTGTGCACAATTATCTGTGGTAACATCGTGGAAAATATAGAAGACTCATAGTATTTTACAAAAAAGTACATAATTTGATATTTGGAGTCAGCAAAATATATATTTAAAAATAATTCTTATGGGCCTCAATCATGGACCTAATATAGTTTATTTCTGTTTTTACTCATTTCCTTGTAAATCATTTTAATCTCTTACATATTATGGTTTTATTTTTTAAACTTTGAAAGTATACAGCACTATTTAATGGTGTTTAAAGTGTAATTTATTCCTTAGATTCCTATAGCTTTAACATTTGCAAAGTAATTTACACATGTTAGCTATTTATTTTGAAGGGCTAATCTTGTGAAATTTGCACCATAGGTAGTTATTTTTCTATTTACAGAGGATAAATAGACTCTTAGAGGTCAATGAATGTGTTGGTCAAGGTTGTTACCGAGCTTGTGTTACAGCAAAGGCCTCCTAAGGATAATAGGTAATTCAAAACCTGTTTTGGAGACAGAATCAGGTCACAGGGGCTGAGGACCAGCGGTCATGTACTATACTCCTGAGTTTTACATTCTCTTATAACATCATCCTAAAAACAAAGGTCTTGGGTAGCACTGCCTCCACAAAGTCATGCACGGATCCAGGCTCACTGGTGCAAGTCTGCAGCCCTGCACTCTGAGAGACTGAGGAGGAGGATTACAGTAAGTTCAAGTCTAGCCTGAGAAACTTAGCATGAAAGGAAACAACCACAGATGCCAGTGTACCAGTTCTTCTTCACAGGGACAAATATTCTGTTTGATAATATCCTGTGCATTGTGCTAATGAGCCCTTGACATGTTCCAAGACCAGTTTATCCTTAGGGTCACAGAGCCAGCTAACTGTCCAGAGCCCAGAGGCACAGGACCAGTTCTGCAAAAAACAAGCTACTGTTTGCAGGTACTGCTATTGCCTGGTGCTCCCTTTGAGGGAGGGGTGTGTAAGTAAGTTACAAGCAAAGGAGGGACCAGCGCAGAAACACAATATCATTGTGATCCAGTCATCACTGATGGCAGGACTGGAGAGTGTCCTCCCCTCCCTGAGAGAATCACAGCCCACAGAACTCACCTTGCCTCTGTAACACCAGACGGCCTACGGGCCTATCTGAGAGGCGGACCAGAGGGCCGCATTCCAACACCTCAGACCTGGTTATATTCCTTGGGAGGCGCTCGCGCTTCCTGTGCCCGAAAGAGCCATACCAGAGTGACATGTTTTCATTGTCTGAAGCTAAACAGATTAATATACATTGATGAAACTTATTTGTTTTCTGAAAATTTGGCACATGAAGGTCTTAATATCCACATGGTTAGAGGCTTAAGTAATCAACATGAGCCTCGGGGCTGGTGAGCCAGAGAGCACAATGGAGGAAGGAAAACACAGCTAGCGAAGGGACAGAGCTTCCGGATTTGGTTTTGGGGGCTGTCCTGAAACAACTGTGCACCCCCAAGTCTGAACTAAACGTGCAGTGTCCAGGCTTTCTGGTGGGGCCAGGACTGTTCTGCTCCAGCCTTGTGATGCGCAAACAGTAGGGACACTGGGTGGCAGAACTCACTACCGAGGTGACGTGTAATCACACGTTTGCTCTATCGGGATTAGGCTTTGCTGGAACCCTGGGTGGACACACTGTGGGAGGCAAAGCCAAGGAAAATAGGAGCAGACAGCAAAGGAATCAGCTATGGCACCTTCTTCAGAAATTTCAGGACCTTTTCTTTCCCTTATTTATTCAATGATTTTTTTTTAACAAATTAAAATGATGCACAAGAACCCATACCCTGGACTAAATATCCTTTCTATCAGAAGAAACTGTCACTGTTTCAGGATCATTGCATCTAAATTTGAAATAACACATGTGATAAATAATATTCATTTAAATTTTGACATAAGCATTCTAACCTTGTGAAAAGTAAAACATGTTTGGTTGTATACCATATAAATCATCTTTTATAAAAAGACATTCCATTAAATTTGGGGAACTTTGGTCCCTAAAGTTCATTAGGGACTTTTTTATGTGATGCACATTGTGATCCATAGTAATTGCATTTGTTTTGAGGGAAATTCTACACATTCTATCTTGCTTCTTGTTGGCCTCCACCTTTCCTGTTCTCCCTTCCCCTGACACCCTTCCGTACCTCCAAAACTCCATCTCCCTGGTTCCTATCACTCCTTTGTTTAACTCATTTATCCTTTGAATTTCTCATATAAGAGAAAACTTACAGCACTGAAGCTTCTGTGTTTGTTCCATTTGTTTTCCTGGCAATGACTTAAATTTATCCTTCTTTATGGCTAAGTAATACTACATTATGCATATATGACACATTTTCTTTACCCATTCATCTGCTTATGGAAATCTAGGTTATTTCCAAAGTTTAGATATTATGAATTGCACTGCTATAAACATGGGTATGCATGCATTTTTATAGTATGCTCACAGAAACATATCCAGGGCGGATCAAATGGAATTTCAATTTTTACTTTTTAAAAGAATCTTTCTACTCATAGGGATGGCATTCGTTGGTGGCATTACATTCCCACCAACAATGCTCCTTGTTCTTTATAACCTAACTATAATTTGTTGTCTTTTGGGTATTTGATGATAGCCATTCTTGTTGGAGTAAAATGAAATCTCAGAGTAGTTTTGATTTGCATTTTCCCAATGGGAAAAGACGGTTAAATTTTTCACATACTATTGACAACTGGAGAAAATTATGATAGTCATATAAGATGCTGGATTTAAACAAAGCTGTATACTTTGAGTTCTATTAACTATAGGAAATTTTGTTCTAATTCTGAATTCTATTCCTGATCTCTTACCAGTGGTGAGCAGAGGCAAAACATAATGATTAAGATGGGCAATCTTGTGGAGTGTGTGAAAAAGCACAAGAAAATTTGCTTAGACTCTAGTTCAGCACAACCAGTATGCTAGACCAATAGACTACTTCCCTTGGGCCAGAGGACTTTGACATGTGAATGAAGGACTGACATGTCCATTCTAAGTCCTCCACATGATCCTTCTAAGACATGGAGACTGAGCTCATGTGTGAGCTGGAGGCATACATTGCCATCATCCATATAGTGCTGATTTTACAGGCATGCAGTATGCAAAACGTGGCCTTTAGGGAGATTTCTACTCAGAATTCAGGTTTGGAGATTGAGCAACGTACCCCTTAGAAACTACATAAGTGGGCCGGGGAGTTAGCTCAGTGGTTCCGGTGCCTGTCTTGCAAGCGCAAGGACCCGGGTTCGATTCCCCAGTGGCCACATAACAATACTGGGTGTGGAGACTCACACACAGCAGCAACCAGTACCACATACCATAGTACTGGGCGTGGTGGCTCACGCCTGTCATCCCAGCACTCGGAAGGCAGAGGCAGGAGGATTGTGATGTGAGCTGGAGGCTGAGCTCAGGGCCAGCCTGAACCACAAAGCGAGACCCTGTCTCAAAAAAAACCTAAAAAAAAAAAAAAAGAAACTACATAAGTGAAGCAAAAAGTGTAATGATAAGCCCAGAAAATTGGAAAAGGCAGAAATGCACAAGATCTGAGGAAAGCCAAAAGAAATGAGCAAAGTCAGCCCAAGGAGAAGCCATGAGAGCTACAACCGCTAGCGATTCTGTAGGGGTGGAGCCACCCCCTCCATTTGGAGTTCACATGTTGCCACAGCTTCCCCTGAATGCAGGACATGGAACTACGGGCCACAGTGTGTGGCCTGCTGGGTTTGGTCTTGCTTTGGTCTTATTGGTTTCTGTTCCCTGATTTCTGCCTTTTACAATAGAAATGTTTAACCTGTGCCACTGTACATTGGCAATGTTTAACTTTCTTTTTGATTTTTGTAGACGCTAACAGCTAAAAGTTTATAAAGTTTCAGAGGAGATTTTGAGTTTAGACATTTCAAAGGTGCTGGTACTCTAGGACTTTGGCAACTCCTTGAAATGAGATAAATACAATTTGTATAAAGAGATGCACATGAGTCTTTTGGGGGCCATGGGTGGAAAGTTGTGGGTTGTTTATAACTAGATGTCTCCCTAAAATCTCATGGGTTCATCGGTGGAAGTGCCTCGGTTATGATAGCTCATAGCTGGCTTGCTGTTAACTGGTGATACCAGATTGAGAGAGAAGAGGGGTCACCATGGGTATGATCTGGAACGTTATATCTCCCTCAGTCTCTCTGCTTCTCTTCCACCATGGCGTAAGCAGCTTTCTTCCATTGTGTGTCCCTGCCATGTTGTCCTTCCCTGGTGCCAGCAGACTGTTGACTGACTGAAACATGAGCCAAAATAAACCTTCCTTTCCTTTAATTTGTGAGTATTGAGTATCTGTCCCAGTGAAGAGACAACGGACTAAAACCACTCCAATTACCTTTTGCATTAAACTATTGTAAATGAGTAAACAGCTTAAAAAGCAGATTGGAGAAGTATAGCTTGTGCTCACTAAAATTATGATTAAAACCTAAGAAGAATAATATAAAGAAGAAACATGCCCCTGTGGTCCCATCGTCTGACAAGGAGCAATTTACCTGGACAATTTGCTCTTCTGGTAGCATAAAATGATTTTTCCAAAAATAGTTTAAGAAAGCAAAGATGTATATAGAGTAGATAGTTTTTAAATTGTCTCTTGAAAATAAATTCATGTATATAGCCATTTTAAATCAACCTTTAAAGTTCAATTCTGATTAATCTTAATATTCACCCAAACATTTTCAAAGCATTTCAGTAGGTAATACAGGAAAACATATAGTGAATACAACCGAGCTACCGTTCCCTACTACCTAACCCAGTTAATTTATTGGCCATGCTCCCTACACAAATGGCTTGCCAAAATTTCCTCCATTCCTTCTCTCTCCTCCTCTCTTCTTCATTTTCCCTCTCTTCTTTCTTCTTCACTCCTTTCTCTCCCATGTCCTCCTCCTCATATCTTCTCTTTCTTGGTGATGCCATTGTCAGTTGGTTCTGTATCTCACCCTAACCTTTCAGCACACTAAACTCTTTTCTCTCCATTTTAGAACTTTCCCCAGTGTCTTCTCATGTAGGACTGATCTCTCTGAGCCATGTCTAGACTAAATCATGTCATTGCTGAAGAGCACAATTTGGATCCTTCCTTACATTGGCACTTGACATTAGACCAGTGGCATTCATATCATGTCTCTATCATTTATTGTTTATGTGACTGTGAATAGCTTATTTAATTTCTCCACCCTCTGCTTTCTTGTCTGTAAAATGGTGATAAGACTTAGAAGACTGTCCTGAAGATTAAATGAGACAATATAAGTAAATTGCTGACATGTTGTATACAGTAAAGGCCTGTAAATATGTGCTACCATCATGCTATTTTTGCCAATAACACCAGAAATGATTACGTATGCCTCAGAAAACCAAAGATATTTGTTTCTTTCTAACATTTTATGAGTTTCATTCCTACTATTCTGCCATAGTACAACCCCAGTATGTAACTGTGTCTTGTCCATTGTACAGTTTGATCACTAAATGCACATCGAGCATTTTAATGCTTGTTTCAAAAGTATTTTTATCTTGACAGACATCTGCTCTACGATGTAGTGAGGAACTCATGTGCTCAGGTTTCTACTTCTGAGTGTGGCCTCCTACAGGCCCTTCCCTTATCATCTCCAGCTCAGTCACCTATCTTCCATTCACAACCTTTGCTAGACATCATTTCTCATTTCAGCGAGTATTCACAGCTCAGTATAAGACCCCTTTATCATGTCCTGCTTCACTGTAGAGTCTTGTGGGAATGGAATGTTTCTTGTCTTCCCTAACCCATTACTTCTGTAAGCCTGGAAAATGCTCTGAAGATTTTAACTTTTGTGTTTCACAATTTCTCCAGGTAGTAATTGACTCCTTCATCCATCCGTCTCTGCAGGAAAATAGGGGTGAGTGACTACAATCGCTGAGTATCACATTAAAAAGGGCAAAGTCGGAAGGCAGACAGCCAGCATCTGAGACCAGCTTTTCCACTTGCATTGGTTCCTCAGTTTCTGTGATGACTTTGTCAACTATGAATGATTTTATATAGGTTGCATTCTATATATAAATATAGAAATAGTATGGAATTACCTAGCAGAAGCACCATAAATTCTGAGTCATTGTCAACATTTTTCTCTTATCTTCATCAGTAGATTATGTGTTAAACTGAAGAAACCATTCAGAAAGTTGTGCTTGGCATAAACTATTAATTGTTGTGGTAGAAAATCTGAATTATGGTACATACCATAGATAATGTCCTTGGATCAGTACTTGACTTTCATACAGGTAGCTGGGGGGTACTAGGGAGGGACAAAACTGAAAAACAAACCTAGCAAATAGCAGAGTCCATGATGGAAATTGTTCATTGTCATTGTTGTTTTATAAGGAAAAAGAGTAAATTGCTTATTTCAGTAAATCTGGATTCCTCGTAAATTAGAATTTCCTTTCTGTGACCTGCGAGTTGTTTCCCCTAGAGATTACGGGATAAGCTTGCACTCTGATTTCTGCTGGAGCACTGTATTTTGGCCGGAGGGGCCCTGGGTTTCCCTCTCTTCTTTCTGTTTGCTGTGTCAACAGGGTTGACATGCCCAGATTCATATCCGATGTCTAGCTTTGCTTGATTCAGGCCCTCCAGAGTCAAAGCCATCTCACACATGTGGCATATGTCAAACATTTCCTCTCTGTTTTTTGAGACTAGAATTAAAATGACTTTAAAATATCAGTAGGTCTCTAGGTAATCTGATTGCTGCAACAATCACTTGAAGAATATATAACTTCGGTAGAATGACCACTTCCTATTGTAGTGACTGAACATGAGAAAGTCCCATTCTATTGCCAGGGTTCTAAATCTGATGTTTTCTCCACAGGTCTTTGGATCACTTTAGAAGAAATCATTTTATACAATAGCACTAATACTTAATCTTTCATATTTTTGCAAAGAAAGTATGGAATAAAAGAAAAATTCAAAGGCAAATAATTTCATTTAAAAGCTGGAGTTTAAGGGCTAGAGGACAGCTCAGCATGTATGAGGTCCTAGGTTTGATTTCCCACACCACAAAAAAAAAACAAACCAAACACACTCCACAGACCTAGCATATGAGAACTAATTGTCCATTCCTTCTCACACAGAAAACAAATGTGCAGATGTTTAAGTTTGGTCTGTCTGTATCATACTGAACAACTTTACAAACTGGAAGGGCCTTCAGACTTAATGAGGCGCCACTCACTCCTGGTGTGTTTCTGCAGGGACATTCCACTTGTTAGATACAATTACCCGATTAGAGTTAATGTCTAATTCATAACCTGCCATAGTCCTATTGTTTTCTCAGCCAAATTATGTGCATAAATCATTCCACATTACCCTTTGCTATATTTAAAATCACTATACTCAATTTGCTTTTTCATAAGGAGGCTTGCGGCGTGGTGCTAGTGTATAAAGAATAAACTTATTCATTGCCAAAGCAAAAGGCTACAGTGACAAACTATTTTACTGTTCTAAAAATTAAATTGTTTTGTTTTTATAGGTTTGCATGGGATGGAATATAGACTATGCTATTTTAGTTGCACAAACAAGAGTTTAACTTCAGAATGCAAAATACATGACACATATAGGGAAAATATGCATATATTTATCTCTTAATAGAGTCAAGGGGTGAATTTTTTAAGTGCAGACATAAAGATGCACAGTGGATTATGCAGCATGACTCTTAGTCATTATGTGCAACCAGTTCCTTGAACAATGGCATAATACACTGTATTTTACAGTCATAGATTCTGAGAGAAAGACACGTGGTCTGTCTCTGATTTCTGATGTCTGAATCAGTGCTTCTCTCCTCTGACTGGCCGCTGATTCTGCTGCCGGAGTATGTCCACGTGGGCTTCCTTAAACTATGTAGGTCAATTCAAAAGTAGCTTGTCCAGAAAGAAAGGATGATCAACAACTTTCATCTTCTTATGACCCTGTTTTAAAAATCCCAAAACTTCTCATGTTGCATGGAAATGGATCTCTCAGACTTGGTTCTTGATGGTGGCAATGGTATTCTGAAAGAGCACAGGGGAACGGAAATATTTCTGTATTTCCCCCTTCTAATATCACCTTCCCATCACCATAGAAAGCTCCAGCCAGTTAATTCCAAGACGTTGTCATCCTCAGTAAAGGTTCTGACTTATGACACCATGATTGTCTCTCCTCGCTTCCTAGAAATACAATGATACAACATATAGTTTTCTGTATCAGCTCCTTTCTCTCAGCACGCCATCACGCTCATTCTGATCATAGCACACATCAGTAGGTCTCTCTCCCCTGTGATTGTAAAGTAATGTTCTGTTGGATAAAGAAATTTTACTGTGTTTTTATCTTCCTTCTGCTTGTTCATGAAAATGTACAATATTTCAAGTTTGAGACTATTGTGCATAGTGAGGCAATGATTAAGCTTTACAGGAACTTTTCTGAATATACATTTTTATTTTTACAGAGTCAATATTCAGAAGAATGTATCAAGTCATAAGGTAGGTGTGTACCTCAGCTTATGAAAAACTGGAGAACCACTTCATACAGAACTAGTGTCTTTCTGCACAACCACCTGCAGGACCTTCCTATCCCCACTGGAGCCGTCAATCTTCATTGCTGCTAATTCCAGCCATTCAAGGGCGTAGGCAATCATAACAGCCTGTGGTTTTAACTGGGATTCTATTGTTACTAATGATGCTGAGCACTTTTTTGTGTTCTCACTGATACTCCTGTTTCTTCCTCTGTGAAACACTCATTCCGATCTGTCTGTGTTACTGTCACTTTCTTGAAGTATCAAGTTGATCTATCCCGTTTATAAGGAGTTTTTGAGGAGATAGAATTAGACATGTTTTAAAAATGTCATTTTCTGTTTAATGACTTGCTTGTTCTTCATCATAATATCTTGGATGAACAGAAATGCATAATGTGATATAGTATAATTTATCATTTTTTATTCTTCTTTTTTTTGAGGTTTTTTTGAGACAGGGTCTCACTTTGTGGTTCAGGCTGGCCCTGAGCTCAGCCTCCAACTCACATCACAGCAATCCTCCTGCCTCTGCCTCCCGAGTGCTGGGATTACAGGCATGAGCCACCACACCCAGCACTGTGGTATGTGGTACTGGTTGCTGCTGAGGTGAGTCTCCATGCTCAGTATTGTATGTGGTTACCGGGGATCAAACCCGGGCCCTTGCGCTTGCAAGACAGATGCCGGAACCACTGAGCTAACTCCCCGGCCCTATCATTTTTTATTGTTTTGTTGGCCATTTTTTTCAGTGTCCTGCAAAATATTTGCCAATGTTAAAGTATTGAAGATATTAATATTTTCTTCTAGAACCTCTAGAATGTAGCCTATATTTTGGTCTATAATCTATGTCAAAAATTTTTGTTTATAGTGGAGATACTGACTATAGTCCAGCTTTTTCATAGTTATTCTAGAACTATCATGGAAAGAACTTTCAATATAGAATAATTTCTGATGACTTTGCTGAAAATCCAACTCAACACTTGCAAGCCTACTTACAAACTACACTTTCTGTCCATTTTGAACTATTCGAATGCCCTTATCCTGGTACCACATTGTCTTGTTTACTGTAGCTTGATAGTAAATCTTAATATACTTGTATTTAGAATAAAATGTATTTTTGTTTATTGACCCATTAACCTACAACATGGCCAAATTTATTTATTTTAGGAGGTGGTTTATAGATTTCTTATGATTCTGTGTACAATGAACACTTGAATTACAACCAGCCTAACACATAAACAGCTTGGGTTACAACCATAATTTTAGTTTTAACTTACAGCCAAAGTCTTGAGATACAAGTGAATGCTGGTCATTAGAGGTTCCAAAGGGCCTCAAATACAGACTTAACCTTTAACAAGTTCTAGAAGGAGCATCTTTCTATGTCTATGTCTAGAAGGACATACTTTCCCATGTTGGATTAATTGTGAAATCATGGGCCAGTGTCTAAGGACACTGAGAGAGATCTGCCTGTGCACAGGAAAGAGACTTTGAAGGCCACGTGGAGAACCTTGAGCTTTGGATTGACCAACCTGAGTTATAATTAGCACATGTAAACAAACTCAGTTTGTAAGTCAAGGGTCCACTGTACCAGGTCTCTTAGGATTTGAGACAGTTTTGCTTCTTGTTTTCTAGTTCTGTCTTACTTTACTTTTTTACTGCCTCGACAAAGTCCTTCATTCCAATTATTGGCTGTTTACAATCTTTGAGGGATTTTTCATTCAGTTTAGTGTTACAGAAAGTGTTGTTAGTTTATATGATTAAGGAAAATCTCTGCTATATTTAATTTCATTATGTTAAAATATCATCAATATTGTTGTCCAATACATTTTCTGAATAGATTGAAATGTTTTTCTCCCTTTACCTATTAGTGGAATTGATTGTACTGATTTGTTTGAAATGTTAAATTAAACTTGCTTTCCTTGCATGCACCCCACTGAGTCACGCTGATTTTATTTTCTCATATGCTTTTGTTCAATTTGTTAACATTTTCTTACAGACTTTTGCTTCCATATACATGAAGCTATTTTGCTTTGTGCATGTGTTTATTTTAGGGGTATTTGTGTATGCATGTGTGTTGTCAGGGTCTTTTTATATCAAGGTAGTTTTAGCAAATTATATAGAAAACTCTCTGCCGAGCATTCCTGTCACTTCTGGGCATGAACACCACAATTCTTGCAAAATGGTTCCATCTTGGGTTGAGGGTGTAGCTCAGTGGTCTTGTGCTTGTCTAGCATGCACAAGACCCAGCTTCTCAGCCCAGAAACACTGAAGAGACAAGTTGGCCTAGGACGGCCTCATAACTTGACCTGAACAGAAAATATGACAGTTCTGTCCATTCTCCGTCTGGGATCTTGTGTCAAACAACTCATGAGAAGAGAACTTGTGGAGAGAGTGGACACATCACCGTCTTTTCTCTTCTCCTGCTCAGGCCCCATCAGACATATGGGGGAACGGGATGCTGCGCATACCTGCTCAGGGAGCACAGCTGCGTGAGCAACACCAGCTAACAACACAAAGGGCAGTAACACACAGCTGAGGCCCATGCCTACAGTCTCAGTGCTCTGGGAAGCTGAGGCAGGAGGATGCCAAATTTAGCTTAGTAACTTAGCAAAATTCTGTCTCAAAACTAGCAAATGGAAGAAAGGGCTGAGGATCCAGAGGAGGGCATGTGGCCTAGATCCAATCTTCAGTACCACTCAAACAAACAAACAAACAAACAAAACCCCAGTACATTTAATAAATTGAGTTAGGGATTTATCTCAGTTGTTCCAGCACCTGCCTCCCAAGCCCAAATTTCCAGGTTTTATTTTTCCCTTTGAGACAGGGTCTCCCTTTTGTAGTTTAGGCTGGCCCTGAGCTCAGCCTTGAACTCACAGCAATCCTCCTACTTTTGCGTCCCAAGTGCTGGGATTATAGGCCTGAGCCACCATACCTGGGACTGTGGTATGTGGTTCTGATTGCTAGTGGGCATGAGTCTCCACACCTGGCATTGATGTTTGTGGTTACCGGGGATCGAACCCAGGCCCTTGCACTTGCAAGGCAGGTGCTGGAACCACTGAGCTAAATCCCTGGCCCATCAACTTCCAAAGTTTGATTCCCAGTACCAGAAAAATAAAAATAATAAATTTTACAAAAACAAGGCAAGGTATCTACATAAATATGTAAAATTTTATGAAAACAAACAAAAAATACCTAAAAGGAGAGATGTTTTTTTCCCTAAATTTATTTGTTGATGAAATCTTGTGGGTTTTAAAGAGCTATTTTTATAGAAATTTTCTATTTCAATTCATGCTGTTCAAGTATTAATAAAAACTGTCTTTTAATATTTTTAAAATATTTGTCAGCTCTATAGTAATTTTCTTCATTTTGACTGACATTTTAAAATATTTATAATGTTGATAATTTATTTTAAATTAATTTTTATTCTTCACATTATAAAGCCTTTTCGTCAATTTTTGCTCAAATTTATACTCAGCTCTTTAAGGAAAAACAAAGACTTTTGAAGGTTTTCCATTCTCAAATATAGCAATAGAAAGCTTAAATATTCTCATGATATCTAATACATCCACGAAATTTCTAATACATTGTGTTTTCATGGTCCAAATAAAAACTGATCTAAAGCAAAGTCATGGACATGTTGTCTTTCAGGGAAAATTCCACCCACAGAATACAGACATCTCAAATCTGTTCTTGCCTATTTGTATTTAAAATTTATTCAAATTAATACTTTAAAAATTCTAATTTCTACACTCTCAAAAACACAATAAAAAAAAACCTTTCAAATGATTAAATGAGACCAGGTTTACATACATTAATATTTGGACTATATAATTTTAACAAATTTATATTAAAAGCATTAATGTATTAAAAAAAGTGAGCAAAATCAAGCAGAATTCATAAAAGAAGAAATGAACAGCCGAAAATTATAAAATCATCACCAAAAAGGCTAAATTAAGAAATATGCTATTAGTTATATTTATAAACTGATGAAATTCTTTTTTAAAAAATTCTGAATCTTTATTGGTACATTATATATACACATCATGATCACATTCGACATTGAGAATTTGTACCAGTATATGACACAACTTAATTCTCATTTTTCCCATTCTACAACCCCTCATCCCCTATATACATAAACTTTGCTTCCTTTTTTATTACCATCATATTATTTTTCCTGTTTCTTACATCTCCACCCCATTTCCTTTTGAATATTTTCCATTTCACAATATCTACTATATAATCTAGAACACATTTACATCTTCATTTTCTCATACCAGAGAAAATATAGGATATTTAAAGGTAATGCTACAAGATGTGATCAAAATACATTGGAATATGCTCATTTTTTTTCAGTATATTTCAGTAAAACCGACAATCCCACTAATCTCCTTCAGAAATGCTCTTCTTAATTCGAACACATTTATCCCATCATTCTGGAGACTTTCTGATGCAGGTCTGGAGATTCTCTTCAGTGAGCGTCTTTCCAAGGTGCTGTCAATAGTATAGAGAATGCTGCTGCCAAGTGCCATTTCATGAAAGACAGGCTCAAGCAAACATTACCCTGCACCATTGCTCCTGGACATCATGGGTGAGCCAATCTAACTCATTCTGTTTTGACTTACTTCTCCAGAAAACTCTCTTCTAGATCATTGCCATAGGTGGGGTGGAGGAGACCCCTACTTGGAGAATCTTCACTCTTGCTTTGACCTATCATTTTTGAAAGCCAAAGGTTTAACCAGGAGTATCTAACTCTATCAAGTGGCACATTTGGTAGAAAGGTAGACAGCTGCTGGTTAGCCACCTTGCCTGAGAGCAATAGCTGCTGTAGCTATGCTAATGAAGGGACCTGCAAAGCTAAGTTTAGGCAGAAGCTAGAAGCCCTGACTCTCCATTAGGACACAATGATTACTGAGACCAAAGGTCAGTTGTGGTCAACAAAAGAATAGCTTACCAAGCTTCTGAACATCCTCTTAAGCAGCCCTTAGGTTATTACAGGATCTGCAATACTTAATCTTGTCTCCTTGATACTTTCAGGTCCAGAAGTGAACTATTCTTGTGAACAAGAATATGTAAGCAAGTAGGACATCAGTGACATGCCCATCTAAGACCCTAAGTAGGTGTGGTTCACTGATGAAAGTAGCTTTGTCCAAGAAGGACATCAAAAGTTAGGTTATGCATTTGTCAGTTAACAACAAATCATTGAGGCTAACTTCCTCCCAGGATGTCTGTTTAAAATGTGGAACTGTAGCTTTTTCTTTGGCATGATATTAGGCTGAAAATGCCTTTCAAGTGCTACACATCCATGCAGCAATTTGGAAAGGAGTTACTGAGAAATAAGTAACCTATGAAGCACATCAGGAAATTCTACAATTCCAAGAGATAGTCCATCTTCCCAAGCAGGTTGTAGTCACGCACTGGAAGGAATCCCAGAGTGACATATCTAAAGTCACTTTGGAAAACCCAAAGGTAGACAAAGACCAGAAGGGCAGCTCTATAGCATTATTACTATTATTATTATTGTATCAATAATAAAACACAGGCCCTTGCATCTGCCTAGCAGGCACGGTTGCCACCAAGCCGTATCCTCGACTCCTTAAATTTTGTGTTTCTGTAGACTCCAAGTCTTGAACACTGAAACATGACTACAGCACAAAAAAACAAAACTTCAAACAGATAGTGCAGTTTCCAAAAGGCCTGGACAGAGTCATCTGGACTGACTGAGCACAAGGAGAAAGCACTCTGTACTCTGTGTAGTGAAAGTTTTGTGCATCACACTCCAAGAATTAGATGACATTTTGACATCAACTATTAAAGTGTTGCCATACTTGGGTGCCAGTGGAAGGAAAATTTCTTGAAGACAAAAGTGAAGAAATACTCGCAAGATCTTAGCTTTTGCAACTATCTTTTCTTTTTTGAAATCTTTATTGGTACATTACATATACACATCATGATTACACTCCACAATGAGAATTTGTACAGTATTAAGTACAACTTAATTCTCATTTTTTCCCATGGCCCTACCCACCCTACCACCCCCCATATACATAAACTTTGTTTCCTTTCTTTTTTGTTATAATCTCATTATTTTTCTCCCTTCACCCTATTTCACTTTGAGTATTTTCTATTTTACAATATATAACATACAATGCTAGAACTCATTTACATCTTTATTTTCTCATACCAGAGGAAAGATGCGATATTTACCTATCTGTGACCTATTTATTTCACTGATGAGGATATCCTCAAGGTATGTCCATTTAAGTATAAATGCTTCAAACTTATCATTTTTATGGCAGAGTAATACTCCATTCTGTAGAAGAACCACAGCTTTTTTATCCAGCCTACAGTTGATGGACATTTGGGTTGTTTCCAAGATGTAGCAATCACAAACTGAGCTGCTATAAACACGGGTGCACATATGTCACTGTTATGAGTCTTTTAATTCTTTTGTGTGCAACTATCTTTTTTAAAACAAATCAGCTGACAGCTGCCAGATTTCAAATTTCACTGTGCACAGAAAAATATAGTAAGCCCCTCTCTGATGCGGAGTTTATCAAAATGAACAGAAGACCAGCTCTGGAGAGATTTGTAACTTGCTTAAAGGAAATTATACTGTGCATGAACAAAAAAGAGTGAGAATATCTACAGCTCATTGATACTGCCTGATTCATGTTTTTGTTGTTGTTTTTAAAAACATTTTATATTACACTTCAGTGTAATAAATAAAAAACTACAAGATGTAAGAAAAACAGTAGAAAGGGATGTTTTGTGATATCAAAACATTTGAGAGAAAACAGTAGATTTTTGAAAGAGATCTTGAAAGTGGGTAGAGGAAGTATTTTCCAAATCTAAAAATGCATTTAGAAAACTCAACATTTGCAGACAATTCTATAATCCACTGGGAAATCTACAAGGAATTTTCTATATTATGGCAGCTGCAAATGAGAATTTTAGTAACATATTTTTTCAGTTCCATAAGACGAAGACAATCCTGTGTTTTCTTCCTTCTCCAAATGAAGCCAAATTTGTAAAACTTCATCTTTCCTGTGTACACTGGTTAGGTTTTATAAATCTGAAATTGGGGCTACTGGAATTTCAAGTTCTATCTGGAAAAATAAATTGTATGACCTGCATTTAACACCGGAGAGCAGATAGAGTGGACCATTTGGAGTTCCAAAAATGACAGAGCTTCACTTTTGCAGTTCAGGCTGGCCCTGAGCTCAGCCTTGAACTCACAGAAATTCTCCTGCCTCTGTCTCCCAAGTCCTGAGATTACAGGTGGGAACCACCATGCCCGACACTGTGGTATGTGGATCCCCAGGATCGAACCCAGGCCCTTGCATTTGCAAGGCAGGCATCAGAATCACTGAGCTAAATCTCTGACCCCTAAAAAGAAATCTTTAAAGTGTGGAATTCTCTGCCAAATAATTTCAAGTCAATGATAGCACTTGGGATTGCTTTACTCAGATTATCTCATGCTTGTGAAGAGCTGTTTCCAGCTTTGAGTTATATCAAATCTGATACAAGAAACAGACTTACAGTTGACCTAAACATGTCATGTGTTGCTTTCAAGCTAAAGAAGTATGAGTCGAGGTTTGACAAATTATCAGCATGCACAGAACAGCAAAGATCACATTAATTGTGCAAAAGCACATCAAATGAAAACTTTTACTTTTACTTTTCAATAGAAAGCTATTTGTATCATTGCAAACGGTTACTATATTTTTTTATAAGACAAAAGACGTTAAAGTATGAATTACATTTTCTAAATTCAAACCTCAGTATTCAAGCTAATTGCAGTGTTGACATTTTGCAATAAAGAAATGGAATTTGGGTTGCAGTTTGGGAACTCAGTCCCTACAAAGTTCACCATCACTGCACTAGGTACAGCAAGTCACACATCATGTCTTTCTTGGAGCCCTCTGCCTTTCTCACTTGGTGCCTGGCATGGCCTGAGGTGGCTCCCTGCTTTAATCCTATGTTGGAACCTCTGTTAACTGGATCACTCATTTTCTTTAAACATATTCTCCAATAATTTCCTGAGAAAGAATAAGAAAGATAATATTTTTGGTTCATTTAGTGACTTTTTAAAGTCTTTGAATGTCATATATATGTCTTAAATTAATCCTCACTGTGGAAAGAATTGGAGATTGGGAAAATTTTTTTTCCTTAGCATTTTAAAGCCATTAATTTTCTGTTTCATACCTTTCAATGCTGCAATGAAAATGTCTGGTGCCATTTTGATTCGAATTCTTTTGTGCATGAATCATGTGTTCCACCTAGAAGTGTGTAGGATCTTTCTCTCCCATTAAGGCTCTGTGACATGGACATTTTGTATTTCTACAGTTATGGACATTTCCCATTTGTGGGATGTTTGCTACCCTCAATCAGGAAGAACTGCGGGGCATTCAGTTCCAGGGATTTTTGGTTTCTATGATAACGAACAGCTCGCTGCACCACATACGCCATTGACTCGCCGCCGCTGCTTTAACATTTGATTTTAGAATTTGTTCCTCTTTCATTTGTTTTAATCAGTTTTCTCCTTCAGAAATGTGTATTAATTCTGGCTCTCCTTAGCCCAATTTTTAATTTGGTTGCCTACTCTAAACTGTTTATCTTTTTTTTTTTTTTTTGCTATTTTTTAAAATTTTCTACAAGATTTTCTCTT
>PVIR01008678.1:35663-56063 GCA_004026965.1 Petromus typicus
ATATATATATATATATATATATATATATATATATATATATATATATATATATATATATATATATATATATATATATATATATATATATATATATATATATATATATATATATATATATATATACATATACATATATATGTATATATATACATATATATGTATACGTATATATATATACATATATATGTATATGTATATATATATATATGAAGGCATAACCACCAGCATCATAGACATGACAATGAAATATGACTTGACACTTGTTAGAATGACTATTATCAAAAGAAAGTGTGTAGTTAAGAATATGGACCAATTTCAACCCTTGTACACTCCTGATGTGAACGGAAAATGGAGTAGCTATGTTGGAAAACAGTGGTTCCTCAAAAACTTTAAAATAGGACTGTCATGTGATGTAGCTAATATTTACTGATTACAGTAAATTTGTTTTATCATTTTTCTTTTTTTCTTTCTTTCTTTATTGGTACATTAAATATACACATCATGATTGCACTCCACAATGGGGATTTGTACCAGTATAAGACACAACTTAATTCTCATTTTTTCCCATAGCCCTACCCACCCTACAAAGCTATGGTTCTTCTACAGAATGGAGTATTACTCTGACATAAAAAATGATAAGTTTGAAGCATTTATACTTCAATGGACATACCTTGAGGATATCCTCATAAGTGAAATAAATAGGGCACAGATAGGTACATATCACATCTTTTCTCTCGTATGAGAAAATAAAGATGTAAATGAGTCCTAGCATTGTATCTTATATATTGTGAAATAGAAAATGTTCAATGTAAAATAGGGTGAAGGGGGAAAATGTTGAGATTGTTTTATCGCTTTTCTATAAGCTGTTTCCTTCCTTTACTCCTCCCTTCTTCTCTTCCTTAACTTTTTGGAGGTTTTTTTTTTTTCCTTCTTGTCTTCCATTTTGGGGTTTCCTCTCAGTGTCTAGTGATAGAGTTCCACCATGGCTAAGATGATAAGTCCTTTATATCACAGCAGGGATTATTGCACAGGATTTACTACAGGACAGTCAAGTGGCTTATGATACTGAACTGTTATATCAGCTTGAGCAACAGACGCGTGGCTGATTGGCTCAGCACAGTTCCAAGTGTGACTGAATGAGGGACTTACT
Organism: Petromus typicus; assembly: GCA_004026965.1. Classification (NCBI taxonomy): domain Eukaryota; kingdom Metazoa; phylum Chordata; class Mammalia; order Rodentia; family Petromuridae; genus Petromus; species Petromus typicus. The sequence goes on from PVIR01008678.1 coordinate 36,814, forward strand.
GAAGAGGAACAACATCCACACCTTGGCGTGAGCAGCACCAACAAATAGGCTTGTAGCTTGAATGGAATAAAAGGGGAAAGAAGACAGAAGTCTCACTTCTGTTTCTTTGCAGGGACTCCGGTCTTCATCATTACTCTTCAGCTTCTGCCTTCAGCTTTTCAGCTCAGTCTCTTTACCCTTCAAACGTAAGCCCTTCAGCCTCCCAACACCGCCCCAGTGGGAAGTTGAGGTGAGCTCCAGGTCTCTCACCTCTGACTGGATCCTGTGGCTCTCCAGCCCACAGATGGACCTTCTGCACTCCTCCACACCTGACTCTGCAGGCCTTCATTGCATAGCCTACCTTAAATCCATTGCTCTTGTGAACCCTAATTGATACACCGATGCACACATCTCTAGCTTTTCCTCGTGTGTATGTGGAGGGCTGCAAATATTTATACTGAGATCTTACTCATCATTTAATCATTCAATTTATCCAAATTATAACTTTGCATGATTCTGTCTGCGAAGGGATGGGTTTTATGTTTGGGTGAGGAATAAACATTTCTTGGACCCATGCTCCTCTTGCCACCCCATGTGGTACCTTGACCTTCCTTGGCCTGTATCAGATGCCACCAAGTCTAGAGACTCTTGTTTTTTGAGGCAGGGTCTCATTTTGTAGTTCAGGCTGGCTCTAAGCTCAGCCTCCAACTCACATCACAGCAATCCTCCTGCCTCTGCCTCCCGAGTGCTGGGATTACAGGCGTGAGCCACCACACCCGGCACTGTGGTATGTGGTACTGATTGCTGCTGGAGTGAGTCTCCACACCCAGTATTGTGCTGGGGTGAGTCTCCATGCCCAGTATTGTTATGTGGTTACCAGGGATCGAACCCCCGAACCCCTGGGTCCTTGCGCTTGCAAGACAGGCACCGGAACCATCTGAGCTATATCCCCAGACCAAGACTCTTTAGCTTTGTTATGCAGAGAACAAGGCTATGGTCTCTGGTGGTGCCTATCCTTGCCTGACAGGACAGGAAGAAGACCTATTTGAAGTTGGATTTCAGGCCAGGCCAGGCCTTGAAGGGACGCTTGAGGGGACTGGACTCATCCCATGTGATGAGCCTTTCAATGGTTCTGTGGGAGAAATGCCCCAACTTCATCGGTACTGTGACCAGACAGGATTGCAAACCGTTTTCATAATTTCTCTTGCTTTGCTAAGTGACACATCATTTCTCAAACCTTAACTTCTCAAAATTAGTATTAATGTCCTGCCCATTAAATTCTGCCCAGTGCCTTCCTGTGTCCACATGCTTCATAGAAAACTTCCCTTGCTGCCATTTTACTGGGCCTAGCTTTTGTAAAAGGGCAATACACACATGTCCCCAAACTCCATTTTAACCAAGACTCTGTCTAAATTTCATCTAATTAAGAATCTAGCAGTGTTGTACTTAGTGATTTACAAGGTAACAGATTTAATATGAGACGTATAATTTATAGGAATATCTTATAATATTCACCCAAAAGTCAAATGCAAAAGAGTGCAAGACATCTGTCCATTTACTAGCGATCTGAAGGACCGAATGGAAGGCCTGGAGCCGTGGCAATGTCTCACGCAAATTTGTATCAAGAGTCTGCACCTGGGAAGGCTCACAGGCCAGTGGTAGATGCTAGGAAGTCTGTGATGATGGGGTGAAAAGATCTGTGCTGTCAGGCCGAAGGATCTGCTCTGGAGCCAGGAGGTGATGCTCAAGGTAGAGACCAGAGCTCCCCTGATGAACAGCAGCCATCCTGGCAACAGAGAGGACCAGAGGTTATCTTGACACAGGAGAGCAAGGGTTGGCTCCCCACTTAAAATGAGAGCTTGTGTTCTCTAAAATCAAAAAATGAATTTCAGTAACGACTGACAGAGCTTTCAGTAGGAAAATTTTATTGAGACAGAAAGCTTCTGCCTACGAGAGACAGAAGGGGGAACCCGAAAAGGTGGATAACCCACACACCTCACTTTTCAGAGGGCTTTTATGGAACAAAGCCATGAGGTGAAGTGGGTTTAAGGTGGAGTCTTCCAATAAGAGTCAAGGAGGTGGGCAAATTAACAGCTTACCAATGTATAAAGTGGGGGCTTCCAATAAGATATAAAATAAATAGGCAAACCAATGGAATTATAACAAGTAGTTGTTTATTCAATCTTGAACAAATGGGGCCCAATGAGAAATCAAGTCATATAGGGTCTTTTTGATCCCAGGTGGGCCAAATTCCTGGCCCTTTGCCCCAGGGAATTTACAATTACTACATTCCTGGGAAGGGAAGGGGTGGATCTAGACCTTGACTCCCTATTGACTTAGTTATTCAGGAGAATGAGGCATTAATTGGTCACTGTTTTCCAGGAGTTTTGCTGATGTCCTTGACCTTTGGTAACAGTCTCCCTTCTTGTGAGTTTTCCAAGGGCCTGCCCTGTCTGTCTGCCTACCATATTTCTAACTAGCTTTTCTACCTATAATATTCATCCCCTCTGAAGAGGTACCCTGAACTGCCATGAGGGGCAATGGGCGAAGACCGATCTTACTTCTTCAAGCTGGAGAGGGTCGTAGTTGTTATTGGCAGTCAGGGTCACTCTGCAGAGGGTCTATCTAAAGACCCTTGATAGACTCCATGCGTTGTTATCTTAGGCGCACCACCTTGAGTCTGGAGGAGACAAAGGCAAAAAGACAGTTAAGAATACATGGATTGATCAGTAAGGCCAACAGGATTATTAGGAATATAACTAGCAATTGTTTTCACCAGGAGGAACCTATAATAGCTTCCCAGCATAGATAAGTAGGTTTGCAGTGTTTCAGAATCTAACATAGCATTAACCTGCCCTCTGATGTGTTGAACAGCAATTGAGATATTAGTGGATAGATTAGGGATGTACACACAACATTTAGCTTTTACAATTGTACAAGTGCCTCCTTGGGCTGTAGTTAAAATATCTAATGCCATCTAATTTTTAAGGATAGCTGACCCTTTTAAGAGCAGGGCCTGGTACTTAAGAAACCAGCTGTGTAATAACCATAAGCTCCTTTTAGATGAAAGAAGTCCTGCCACATTATGAGGTGTATATATGGTAAGATCTTTTGCCTAAAGTCAGCTTAGATGCATTCTGGCACTAAGAGAGCTACTGCAGTTGTTGTAAGGTCTAACTCATGGCTTAGGTACCCTACAGGCTGTTGAGCTGGTCCTAGATCCTGTATAAGCACTCCCAAAGCTATGCCCTGTCTCTCATCAACATATAGACTGAACTTATGTCCTGTCAGCAGGCTGAATGCTGGGGCATTTAGAAGCGCCTGTGTGAGCTTTTGGAAAACTGCTTGGGAATTGGGTTCCCAGGTTAAAACATGGGTCTTTGTCTTTTGGGTTTCTCTTATAAGCTGATAGAGCAGTCTTGCAGTCTTACCACATCCCATATCCCGTTATCTAAAGATGACAGAAACCTGTAATTTCTAGAAAACTCCTAAGTTGTTTTAGGGTTTTGGGCTGTGGTAAGGAAAGAATTGGATCAATTCTTTCTTTTCCTAGTCTCCGAGTACCTTTAGATATCATAAGACCCAAATATTTTACCTCAAGACTGCAAAGTTGTGCCTTAGATTTAGAGACTTTATAACCCCCATCTGCTAGAAAGACTAGCAGAGCAAAGTGCCTTGGATACAAAGTTCTTCTGAAGGAGCACATACCAGTATATCACCTACATATTGTAATACTGTGATCTGGGAACATTCAAAACATGCAAGGTCATGAGAAAACACCTGTCCAAAAAGGTGAGGACCGTCTCTGAATCCCTGAGGGAGGACAGTCCATGTCAGCTGAGAGGCCTGGTCCTGAGGGTTTTCAAAAGCAAAAAGAAACTGGCAATCTGGGTGTAAAGGAATACAAAAGAAAGCATACTTTAAGTTTAATACTAAAAAGCAACTAGCATCTTCTGGGACCTGAGCAAGAAGGATGCGTGGATTAGGGACCATTGGGTGAGCTGGCACTACTGCCTCATTTACTAACCTAAGATCTTGCACTAATCTTCATTCTTCGTTGGGTTTTTGAACTCCCAAGATTGGAGTGATACATGAGCTATTACAAACTTTAAGCAAACCTTGCATTTTCAAGTTGTCAACTATAGGCAATAATCTTTTCTTTACCTCAGGTCTTAGAGGCTACTGTCTCCCTTAGGAAAGATGGTAGAATCTTTGGGATATATCTGTACTGGAGCAGCTTTTATTGTTCTGCCTATTCTACCTTTGGTTGCCTATACTTCAGGATTTATTTCTATTTCTACAAGGGGAGTGCAGCATACTTGACCTGGGTGCATATATATAATGGTATTTAGACAGGATAGGATATGTCTCCCAAGTAGAGGAACTGGACCTTCAGGCATAATTAAAATGCAATGAGTAAAGAAAAAGCCATCCTAGTCACAGCCTAAGGGTTGGGAGAAATATCGAGTTACCTTCTCTCTAGTAACTCCTTTCACTGATATGTGGCAGCTGGAAGGAAGGCCAGGATCGGAGAGAAGGACCGAGAGAGAGGCCTGTGTCTAATAGCAAACTCACTTCTTTTTCCTCTATGGTCAAAACTACCAGGGCTCCTCCGTGGAATGACAGTCTGACAGAGGGAGAAGGCAGAGAGTCTCTTCGGCCCCTTCAGTCTTGCTGGACCAGCTGGTAAGAGGGGTCTGACCTCTGGGACCTTCGCCTCAGAGGGCAGTGTCCCCTCCAGTTGTTACCTTTGCAATCGGGGCATGGTCCAGGGGGCCTCTTGGCAATTCTTCTTGAGGTGGCCTGGCTCTCTGCAGTGCTAGCAGATGAGCTCTGTCGTCGAGTTCTTCTTGGAGCCCTGAGAGTCAGACCCAGAGTCTATTTCTCTGAGAGCTGCTACAAATGCTGAAGCCTTCTCTCGATCTCTTTGTCTCCTGTCCTTGGCTTCCTCCTGCTCCCTATTATAAAATGTTGAAGAGGCAATTTTTATTAAGGACTCAAGTGAGCTATCTGGACCAGAAGCCATTTTTTGTAACTTTTTCATAATATCTGGGGTTGACTGAGTAACAAACTTGTCTTTAAGATCAATCTATTCTTCTAGTGAGTCAGGATCTATGATGTGTATCTTATCAATCCTTCTCGTAAATGATCTAGGAAGATAGAGGGGTGTTCCTTTTCTTCCTGTTGGATACTTGGCAATTTAAGACAACTGACTGGCTTATTTTTACTTCTTTTTAGACCCTCAATAATGTAGAACAATAAATGTCTCCTATTCCAGTCTCCTATAGGATTTATAGGCCAGCGAGGATCTTGTATAGGGACTGCTTACGCTCCAGTAGGGACTTGTAGCTCCCCTGACTGCCTTTTAGCTGGCGACTTATATTATACGATATGGTATTCATCACCAGCCTTAATGGCAGCCTGGGTTACTGCTTGTACCTCACCAAAAGTAAGTGTCTGATTTAAAATTAGAATTACATCTTTCTAGTCTAGTTCAAAGATTTGTGTGAATCCCCTAAAGCTCTCAATGTATCTGTCTGGGTCCTCTGAGAACTTTCCCAGGTCTTGCTTGATCTGTTTTAGGTCACTAAGGGAAAAAGGCCTGATGACCATGTCCAAGACCATTATCTACTTTTTGTAAGGGGTATTATCCTAGAGGAGTTTGAGATAAGGATGGATACATCCCTGTAGAAGGTTGTATTGTAGTTGGCTTCTTCTCACACCCAGAAAGATAGGGAGGAGGGGTCTCAGGCTCCACAAGACAAGTTAGAAAATCTTCGGCTTTGGTAATAGTGGATGAAGTTTCAATCAGAGTTATTTCAGAAACTTCAACCTCAGATTTAGTAATAGTAGGTTGAGTCTTAACTAAAGTAGCCTTAGAAATCCCACCCTCAGATTTTAAAGGAAAAGTCTCATTAGTAGCCAGGACTTTTTGGCTCTCTTGAGGCTCATATTCATATTTTGAACACACATAAGAATTTTGTCCTAATGCAAAAAAGATCTCAATATACTGTACTAATGTCCATTTTCCCTTTTCTTTGCAGTATAATCTTAGTTGTGAAACGGCATGATAATCAATACTTCCCTCTTTTTTCCATTTTGGCTCTAGGGGGTAAGTAGGCCATGCGTGGGTGCTGGGAAATATTAAACTGCTCTTTTTTAACAGGTTGAACATTTTACAGTGTTTAAAAACACATTCCAAAGGAGAAAGGGACTCAGATATGGAATTCCTCATTGTAACAGAAACAAAATGGCGCCTTATGTTTCTGTTTGATCCCAGTGTCCCTTGGACATCCTTGGGGGTATCTCCAAGCTTCCATTCCAGGGCAGGTAGCTACCAACTAGAGAAAGATCCAGAAAATAAAAACAGATTGGAATTATTTACTTTACCAATGCATGATTTTATTTTCTCCTGGGAATTTGCTCTCTTACTCCAGTGAGCACAGAAACAAAGGGAAAAAAAGTCATCTCAGTTTTTCCTCCTTGTTCTATGCTGAGTCTAGACAATTCTGTCAGTGATTCCTTCAGTATTGGTGAACCAGAGGTATATGAAATATTGGTAAAAACTAAGAGATTTAACCCACTGCTTTTACTTCTTTGAAAGAAGGAAAACTAAGTCAATGATCTATCATGTAAAGACACATATACAAGTCAGGCAGACAATTGTTTTAAGTCATTTCTAACTTAGCTTCTTGAAAGAAGCAGCCTGACTAGCAGGATTCTAAACTCCCAGTTAGATGCAAAGAGATTTAAGGGGAGCTTTCAACTCATTAGTAGAGAGAGAGTCTAAGTAAAGTTCAAGCCATTAAAACATTTTAAAAATTATCATACAGCACTCTGGTTCATATTCAAACCCTTTTTAGGATCTATTACCTATCAGCAAACATTTTCGTCTACATAAATGATGGAATCTATGCTTAGGGGAGACAAGATTTGGATAGTTTCCTATTCTATGGAAAGATGAAAGAAGTCCAACCATATAGCTCAACTCATAATGGAGGCTTAAGAAAGGGTTTTGCTAGCATCATTCAGAGTGCTCTGAGGCAGAGAGCATCTGATGATCATTGGCAAGTTCCACCCTTCACCTCACTGAGGAGTTATGGCAAGGATAAGGTGTAGAGAAAGAAGTCCGGCTCTGCAACTCAACTTGCACGGAGGCTTATGAAAGGGTTCTGTTGGCATCGTTCAGAGTCCTCTGAGACAGAGGATATCTGGTGATTACTGATAGGCTTTCCCTTTTACCTCACTGAGGAGTTTTAGGTATGGACAAATGTGGAGATTCTCTCTCAATTACCTAGATGGGCAGTCGGGAGTCAGTTTTCTCTGAAAAACCTTCAGAACCTACCAAAGAGTCACTTTGACCAGGGCTTGTCAATTGTTGCCTCAGTTTCCACTGACTCCATGAAATGAAGAGATCTGTCTCTGAAAGGAATCCAGTGACTTATCTGGTCAACATTCCACCTCTGATTGCAAATGGGGATTCACCAGAGGGCAACTGGAGAAAACTGTCCTCTGCTTTAAGAGTGGCAGCACCCCAGTGGCATTTTAATGGCTGGCAGAGTAACCACTGTTTAATATTCTAAAAGGAAAAGATAAAAGCCTGAAGGGATCTATCTTACAACATTTCAAGCAACACAGTACAAACAACTTATGCAGCAGAGAATATAATTTTAACTAAGTTCAGTGTACTATGAGAGAAATAAGCACTTTGCAAACCTTTAAAGCATACAACTTAGAGTTAAACAGCTTTGCGACAAATGCTAAAACAAGAACCAAAATCTGTAGAACAAGAGTTAAAATCGGTGGAGAAAAAGACCAACCTTTTTAAAATCTCTCAAGAAAAGAAAACTCTTACCTCCGCCCAGTATATCTCTGTAGAACCTCCAAAATGACACAGGAGAGCAAGGCCTGGCTCCCCACTTAAAATGAGAGCTTGTGTTCTCTAAAATCTCAGAATGAATTTTAGGAACAACTGATGGAGGTTTTTGAGGAGGCAAAGTTTATTGAGAGAAAGCTTCTGCCTAAGAGAGACAGAAGGGGGAACCCGAAAAGGTGGATAACCCACACACCTCACTTTTCAGAGGGCTTTTATGGAACAAAGCCATGAGGTGAGGCGGGTTTAAGGTGGAGTCTTCCAATAAGATTCAAGGAGGTGGGCAAATTAACAGCTTACCAATGTATAAAGTGGGGGCTTCCAATAAGATTTAAAAGAAATAGGCAAACCAATGGAATTACAATAAGTAGTTGTTTATGCAATCTTGCACAAATGGGGCCCAATGAGAAATCATGTCATATAGGAATTTTTTGATCCCAGGTGGGCCAAATTCCTGGCCCTTTGCCCCAGGGAATTTACAATTACTATATTCCTGGGAAGTGAAGGGGTGGATCTAGACCTTGACTCAGGTATTGAGGAGAATTAGGCTTCAATCATTCACCCTTTTCTGGGAGTTCTGCTCATGTCCTTGACCTTTGGTAACAGTCTCCCTTCCTGTGAATTTTCCAAAGGTTTACCCTGTCTGTCTGCCTGCCTTATTTCTAACTAGCTTTCTACCTATAATAATCTGACGAGAGCAGCTGAGTTCCTACCCAGAAAAGCAGCGGTGGCAAGCTTCTCCAGGAAAGTCATTGCCATACAGCTTCCCCCTCCTGTTCTTCTTTCATGAAGTTCGCAATCATTTTGTGCAGGACTATAATAACTCAGCTCAGCTGGGCATTCTCACTTAAACTGACATTAGTTAACCCACCACAAGCGAGACGACAATATCCATTTAGTTTCCTCCCAGGAGAACACAATGAAGCACTCAATCCACCTAGATCCATGTTACAACTAATGAAGATAAATCCTAAGGAACAAATATGTGAAAGTGAGCTCTCATTTCATACATACTAAGGAGAATGCTCTTTACATACATTCAGATTATGTGACTATGCATTCTCTTCATAAACATTTTCTTTCATATATTATTATTTAAATTATATAAATGCTAAATCAACAGGTGATGGATAGATCTATCTCACTGCTGTGGAAAATTTTTACAAGTGACATAGCTGTTCTTAAAAAACATAAATAAAAATGTAGAGAGGTACAGAAATTCTTGCCACTGTTGTCAGTCCCTGACTGCTAGGTAATAAATATAACCTAAACAATAAATTGTTAGGAAATGCAATTCTCTTTCTTTTAGGGAGCTGACAGGGGCAGGCTTAGAACTGTGAGATTTCTTCAGTGAATTGGGACCAGTTTCATTCCAAACTTAAAACACAGAGAACATTGAATATATAATTAGCCTTGTATTTGGCTTCTTTCTATTTGTGTTATTTTCCTTGGCATAAGACTACTTAAGAGTTAAAATGCCTTTAGTCTTTTATTTACTTATGGTGTTAAAAAATAGGCCAAGTTTGTGGACTCTGGACTATAGAAAGAAGCCAAGTTAAGTACATTGTTGAATGCTCTTTTGTTAGAAAATAAAGAATTCTATTCTACTCCTCCAAACAGATATTAGGTACATTCTTGGCATTAAACTATGCCCACATCTTTCAGTAAGGAAGAACAATTAGGAGTCAAATCTGCTGATGCTCTTGTTACAAAAGAATAGCTCTCTCTGAGATAAAGACATTTTGATGTTAGTGACAAATTTCTTACACACATTTGTATAAAAACAAGGTCTTCACCTCAGGATAATATAACTGTGAGCTCAGATACCTGGAAGTTAGGTACAAACTAGAGTGAATAAAGAAAATGAAATTACTCTGCAAGACATTTTAGAGCTTGTAATGAGATAAGCCTAAAGTTCACTTTCTAAATTAAATTGTCACTCACTATTTTGGGGTCAAGTAGACAGACCACGGACACTGAGTCCCAGGCTTTCCTGAAGGACTGCTTTTTCTCAGGTCAGAACAGTTCAAAACTCCATGAGGCTATTTTCTAAACCAATATGCAGCTATTTTTTATAGTGCAATGCTTCAGCACAGAATGAAAATTTTCCCTAAGCTTATTTAATAAGCTCAACTTTAATGTCTTTATAATCGAGGAACTCGAACCTTTCAATAAAGGAGAATCTTTTCTGAAAAAAATCTCTCAGTTACATAGAAAGTTCATGCTTACACAATACATTATATTTTTCTACTGTTGGAGATTTTTCTTGAAAAGCAAAGTGACACTTGCAAGTAAAATTACATAAAAGTAGGAAAACTCTGACTCAATGGTGATACCTTCTAAATGTTTTATATCACTATTTCTACCACATTTTAATCAAATTTCTATGGGAAAATATCATAGATAATAAGAAACAAATAGAAAAGGAACATTTTACAATTAGCAGGTAGACTCTTGGAAATGGAAAAGTAGATCGGGGGTACGTAGGAGGAATGAGAGAAGAGAGGAAGAAGACTGAAAATGATCGAGGTATGGTGCATGTATATACTTGTTCTCCAAAATGAACATCACTCTTCCACATTACAAACATCCATACATGCATCAACTTAAAAGAGAAAAGAAAATTTTAAAATGCTATAAGTTTAGAAGTCATTAGAATAGTCAATATCTAACTTTCACCTTCTGCAAAATATGCAGAAAATGCATGAAATGCTCTTATTTTTTTCAAGTTAGCTTGCAGAAACCTAGTGATGAATGTTTACGAACCTCATCCTATTGTTCTATATTTGAGCTAGTAAAGGTTTGGATTCTGTGTGAGAACAGAGTGTCCAGGGTATCACCCTGATACTGCAAAGTATTCTACTCTGACTCCAGGACCGAGTTGAGTCAAGGCCCATCATGGCCATTTTCAATCATGAACAAACAAAGCTATACAAATAAAGTTATGGACATGGATAGAAAGATTATAGACAGACAGACAGAATACATTCTTCTTCTAACTTGAGGACTTCTGTGAGAGTCTAAGCTTCTTCTGGTTTGTGCAGGACAGATATCTCCATGAAGTCCTAAGCCGCCCTCTGGTAGCCAATGTGCCTTTCAGTTGATCCCACTTCTGTTTGCCCCACTTTGCTAAGGGATCACAGATCCAGGAAAGTGATGAGTGTGTGAAACAATATGCCATTAAAAAACTAATAGAGAAGCCTCACGTTTTATTTAATGGTACTGAACAATGGATCCTTCTATGGGATAACTGCAGATGAGCAAAGAGGCCAGGCACACAGGGCTCTCGGAGGGGCTTTTGCTGGAAGTTGAGCTCTGTTTCTCACTCACTGTGCACCTGTTTCCTGCAAAATGGAGGTAAATTTGGAACCACCCTCTGAGGTGGCCAAGGGAATGAAGAAGACAAGGCAATGGACAGATCATATCACCTATATCTTACAGATTTGGGGGTTATCACTGTGATGGCTATAATTACTATTATTTTTACACAACAAAATTAATGTGTTGGAGTCATATGGGAGAAAGGAATGGATCAAGAAACTATGCTAGGATAGATCCCTTAAATCCAACAGGGACTTCTCCATAGATGACAAAAAGGAAGTGGGAAGCTTTATAAGAACCAAACTCATCCTGCTATTGCCACTCAGGAACTGGCACCAGCTACTGCCATCTCCCTGGGTAATTTCCCAAATGAGCTGAGAGATTTTGCCCATAGGTCCTTCGTCTCCCAGGAATTCCCATGTTTCCTATCTCAAGTCTAAGTCTGGGCTTCTTCGTCCACCAGATTTACCCTCAAAATCAAAATGTACCTTTCTCCTTTGCAAATTAAATGCATCTAGAATTTCAGATAAATTATCTGTGGGTTGTATGTAAAACTGAAATAGGCTTAATTCTTTTGAGATTAAGTTATTCAGAGTTCTCCCTAGTCTCCAACTGTTGGACCTTGCACCCATGTATACAATCTCTCGACCTAACTTTCCTCTGTTCTCCCTTCCTACAAAGTCCTCTGTAGTGTTTAAGACAGAGCTTGAGCTTCATCTTTCCTCCTAAGTATTCCAGGATGCTCCAGGGACAGTGAGTCACTTCCTCTGCTATTCCCAAGCCTTTTGTTTTGTATTAAAGTCACAGTATTTATAACTTTATGGGTTAACATATGTCTCCCCTAAAAGGTCAAAGGAGGCAGGTCCAAGGCCCTTCTGGAAGGTGGGAGGTCCAGGGCCTTGGTCCTGGCAGGTACAGTGTGGGGATGGGTCTCTCCACCTCCAACATGGTGCCTTGTTTCTTTATTCTCCAGACAGGAGGAAGATGGTGATCTTACACTGTAGAAAGAAGATGGGCAAGAGGGCCACATACTGTGTGAAGCCCTCAGAGAAGGCGCCTGACTTAATCCCAACCATGAGGGAGGAGCCTCATGAACAGATCACCTCCTAGAAGAACTCCATCTTGATACTGTTACCATTGAGTTTCATCACTACAGTTCTGGAGAGCACTTATATTCACACCTGGGCAGCTGCTCAGGTCCTCACTTCCCCAGGAGGTGCCTGTGGGCCGAGGACACAGGGGAGGAGAGGCCCAGAGATAAAAATTATGAACCACTAAAAAGCCATCTCATGCACAGCTGTACATGGACACTGAAGAAAAGTCACTCATCAGTCCTTAACATTCTCTTGCCCTACATGAATGGTTTCCTAAATGTACCTAAATGCCAGTATTTCCTAAATGCTAACACAGTCACAGGAAATCACAACACAGCTTTTCCACTGCCTGATTATATTTTATACTATATATATTTTTATAATTTACATATATAATGTTTCATTATAGTCAGTAAAGTTGAAAGTGAAAGTGTATGCTAGTACATTTATTTTCAAGTGAATATCATGTAATTATCAAAACAATAAACTTTTGTGAAGGATGGACATACTCCTCCAGTTAAGGATCTTCACTATGACTGGGAGGACTCTGATTCTTACTTTGTACAACAGAAAAATTGGAACAGTAATAATTGTTATATCAGGGATGTTATGGAGATGAAAAGTTTTTGAAAAGTGAGTATCTCTGAAAACCCAAAACATTTATGAAATAAAAATGGTGGTGATTATGACATATTATATATTCAGGCAAATTCAAAACTAAACATTTCATTTTACTTTGGAGCTACATGCTTACAGCATCCAGACTACATGCCCTGTATATTTTACTTTTATTTTGCTTAATGTTCAGCAGAAAAATTTTAACTCTTCTCCATAAACACTTTATAACTTTTGGCTAACTAGCCTAAGAAAAGTCATTAGAAATACATAGAATTATTTGACTTGATTTTCATAATAATCTATATTGATCATCATCAAATTGTCCATTTTAAAATTTTACCCCAATAATGTCAGAAAAAAAACATGCTAAATAACATGCCAAAGTTGTTCATCAATCTTACAAACATAATAATGAAAATTTTCATCATCATTCTTAGACCTATCTCTTAAAGTCACTACAGACATATTTGGTCTCAGGCTCTGTCTCTTGGTCTCTGGGTCTCTGGGTCTCTCTCTCTCTCTCTCTCTCTCTCTCTCTCTCACTCTCGCTCTCTCTCATTTTCTCCCACCATCATTAGTTTCAGACCTTTCAAAGGAAATCTCACTTATTCATGAGCAGAGTACTTTGAATACTTGTCCTTTTCTTTGGACATTAACATTGTACTTATTTAGCCATCTACTTAAAATACTGCTTTCTGCACTAAAATAGAACTTTTTTTTTTTTTTTTTGAGACAAGGGTCTCACTTTGTAGTTCAGGCTGGCTCTGCGTTCAGCCTCAAACTCACATCATAGCAATCCTCCTGCCTCTGCCTCCCGAGTGCTGGGATTACAGGCGTGAGCCACCATGCCTGGCACTGTGGTATGTGTTACTGGTTGCTGCTGGGCATGAGTCTCCATACCCAGTATGGTATATGGTTACCGGGGATAGAACCCGGGCCCTTGTGCTTGCAAGACTGGCGCCAGAACCACTGAGCTAAATCCCTGGCCCTAGAACTTTTCATTAAAGCATTTTGCTATTAAATTTTTATTCTAGGTTTCCTAACGACTGATTTCCCATGGAATCATTTATTTATATAATCATTCAGTCAATGAAAGTATTTACTGAGTATTTCTTATAAGTCAGACATTTTTCTAGGTGCCATACACTAAAAGCAGCTATTACACTTCAGTTGAGACCTCAGTAAAATACAGACCTTGGTTCAGAAAATCAGACTTGGGCCCCAAATCCTACATTTCCAACAAGCTTCTTCATTGGCTTAAGAACTATCTCCATGGTTATAAGAATTTACACTTAAAATGACTCAAAAGAGACCCAGTATTAATTCAGTCTTCATAAGATAACAGAGCTAACTCCAAACAAGTTCAAGTTTTTCAAGTTAGAATTTTCTATGCATATTGAATTAATTGGAGATAATTACTGAGAGACAAGCTGCATTAAATTAACAAATAATTAAAAAGGTGTTTTTAGACTTCACGTAATCATTATCTAGTAAAGTAACATCCAGTATATAAGGCTTACACTTGACTACATGAAAAATTAAGGCTTAATTTACTTTCTGTTCAGTTGCATTTAGTTCAGTTTTATTTACAAACCAACTGCAAACTCTGAGCAATTCTTAAAACAAGAGAGTTCATATTTTCTTCCTAAAATTTGTATAGTTATTTAGGAAATTTTTTCTACTGATGCACTTGGAAAAAAATGCTGCCTTTTTTGAAATTGATCTTTGAAAGCACAAATCCACTTGCCAGAAGTTTCAAAAGTAGTTTTTCAACTGGAAGGTGAAGTCTGGCACATAAAATGCCAGAGAAGACAGGAATGTTGGGTAAGGGAACGGGACTGGCTTGTGTGGAGCTACAAAACTAGACATCTTGCTTTATCTGTTGCATTTCAGTTCGGTGATGATGCCCAGTTTGGTTTTTTTGTTTTGTTTTGTTTTGTTTAATTCAAATCTTTATGGGTACATTATGATTACACATCATCATTGCATTTAAAATAGAGAGTTTGTACCAGAATGACACAACCTGATACTTATTTTTTCCCACCCCCCCACAACCTCCCACCCCCTATGTACATAAGCTCTGTTTCCTTTTTTCTTTATTACTATCACATTATTTTTCCCCTTGTTATTTACCCCTACATCCTCTTTCCTTTTAAATATTTTCTATTTCACAATATCAACTCTATATACTAGAACTCATTTACGTCTTCATTTTCTCATACCAGAGAAACAGTAGCCTTCTGCATTAAGCCTCACTGAAGGCCACTTTTCTCACCTTTTATGTGCGTTATGGCTTGTGTCTAGCTGCTCCTCCAAATCCTCCTGAGCTCATAGGTGGGGCTTTTCAGGGGTGGCTGGAATTAGGACCTGTAGTAACTACATTGTTTTAAGCACAGTTCTGGGTGTGGATAATATGAAGGCCCATCCCGAGTGTGGGTGGCAAATTCCAAAGGGCCACTAGAAGGGATGGGCTTAAAGGCAAAAGAATGAGTGCTCCTTGTTGCTTCTTGCCTGCCCTGCCATGGACTGCTCTGCGGTATCCCTCTGCGATGGGCCACCTTGCCTTGGAGCCTCTACAGACTGAGAGAGAAAATGAAATCTTTCCTTTCTTCAGTTGTGGATGTCAAATATTTTGTCCCAGCAATAAGACATTAACTATGACAAAGTAGAAAGGTAAAACTCCAGGGATGACCGCTAATATGTGTCTGATATTCACAATGGAAAAATACCTCTAAATGTAAACGTTTTAAAAGCTGTATGACATTACAGATTGAAGCACAACATATTTTTACATCATCTATACACTGAATATATTCAATTTTCAAGTTTATTTTCTATGTCCTTGCTTCACATGATAGCTAAAATTTTAATCACAACACCAAATTTGGAATTATAAGGCCAGCAATTTAGGTCAGTGGTGCCATGCCTGCCTGGCAAGTGCAAGGTCTAGAGTTCAATCCTCAGTACATGGGGTGGGGGCAACAACAAATCTGTAATTATATTTGTAACTATTAACAGCATAAATGACCACTAAATCAAAAATATACGCTTTCTCTACATTAAAGTCTGCTTTGGATGTTAAACTACATTTAAAGCACACACCCTGCACATTTATCACCATGTATCTTTCTGTAGTTCTGTCCCCCTACCATGTGACAGAGAAAGGGATCCTCCAACACCAGATTTTTTCAATACAGCATAAACCACAGCCGTCCTCCCTCCCCCACCCCAGCAAATATTTAGTAAATCTGCCTAATGTGTGAGAGCAATTTCAAAATATGCTAAAAATGATAGGCCCACATGTTTATGCACTCATCCTGTGAGAGAAAAGTAGCCACTCATTCTTAGTCAGCCTCTTCAATCTTCCTGTGAAAATTCCCTTGTGCTGCGGGCTCATTCAAAGCCAGCAGGATCATTTTACAGTTTGTCATTGTACTCTAGGGAAGTTTATGGAAATGTTACAGAAATAAGCTACAAATGGGAACCTGGCCTTCTGCCAAACTGCATGCTCTCTCTCTCTCCTGTTCAATCAGCATTTTTTCCCTTCAGCACTTCATGTGTTCTATATCACATATAACATACATCTTACCTGAGATATTTTACAAACACAAACTACAGCAATTGTACACCAACCAATATTAATAACTGATAATTCTGTCTTATAACAGTTAAATTCCATAATGAGTATTAGTATTAATATCATGCCAGGAACCTTTCTATATGATTTTTTTTTGGAGACAGGATTTTGCTTTGTAGTCTTACTACATAGCCCAGGCTAGCCTTGAACTCCCAGCAATCCTTCTGCCTCTGCCTCCTGAGTGCTAGAAGTACAGATGTGAGATATCATGCCCAGCAGTATGGTAAGTGGCACAGGGGATTGAACTCTGGACCTCGTATGTGCCAGGCAGACACCAGAATGACTGAGATGAATCCTTGGCCGTCTATAGGATTTATATAGATCAGGCCAAGGATTGAGCTGAGTGCTTCTGGCACTGGCCTGGCAATCGCAAGGACCCTCGTTCAATTCCTGGTAGCCACATATAACAATGCCAGGCATAGTGACTCACTCCCACCAGCAATCAGTACCACATACCACACCTGTAAAATCAGCACTCAGGAGGTAGCGGCAGGACTGCCATGAGTTTGAGGCTCGCATGAGCTACACAGTATCTCAGGGCCAGCCTGAACTACAAAGTGAGACCCTTTCACAAAAAAAAAAAAAAAAAAAAAAAAAAGAAATGTATATAGACTAATTCATTTCTTTCTCACCACAGTCTACCAGGCGAATTCTGCCATTGTACCTTCTTAGTGGAAGAGGACATCGAAACAGGAAGGGACCCCGGGCTTGCCAGCCACAGAAGTGGAGCCAAAGGGCTGCTGGCTGTCCAGCCCTCAATCCTGGCCCTCAGTCCCTTTGCCTGCCTTCTTGTACCTGAGTCCTTTCCATGACTACCCTGGATAATTTCTTATTTTCCAGGATGAATCTGAAAGAACTGGGAAAAACTACTGAAAAGTGGGAGGATGGTGTGTTTATTTATATTTAAATTAATTTTAAGTTCTCTCAACTTGCTATCTAGCTTCAGTGATATCCCCACAAATTCCCAGCAAATTCATTGGTAGATATCAGAAAGCTGTTTTAAATTTAAAAGGTTAACAAATGTCCAAAATAGACAAAACAATATTGGAGCGAAGCCAAGTAGGAGGAATAACAACTAAATGCCACTTTGAAGGTCTCTGTAAAGCAACTGTAACTGAGGTGGGGACACGTTAGAGAAGTGACAGCCAGTGATTTTCTCTTTCTCTACTCTTCTTTTCTAAATCAAGTAGAGAAATTTATGAGTGGCGAAACCTCATCCTCTGGGGACAGATCAAAGGCAGGGGTGAGGCTGGGTACTGAGACACCTGTCTGAGAAGCTCAGTCCACACAAGTGCGGGTGTAGAAGTTGCCAGGGTAAAGTCAAACAATGACTTGTGACTGAAAGCTGGAGTCCTGAGACTGCTGGAGAAAGCCGAGAGCACCAGTTAGCCAGCTCTGTCCCCTGGCAGATACCACTGAGCCTCCCTTCTTCTCAGTGCTGGTCTGCTCTAAGGAGCACGCTGAGCTGCTGAGGGCCTCCACCAAAGCCTGGTCTCTCCCGGGCTGAGAGGCACAGGTGGCTCTCAGCCTGTGGGGAGCAGAAGACCTGTGGCTGAAGACATCCATGGTAGACCTCACAGAGAAAGTTTATTGTGATTTTCAAAGGAGAAAAACAGAAATAATTCGTGATTTTGGAAATGAGGAGTTTGCCAAAGGTAGAAAGTCCTAGTATTCAGATATTCGATCTGCAGAGTCCAGGGAAGGTGGGAGGGGAACTGGGCCAGACATTTCTTTCTTCCTTCTCTCTTGTCTCACCACACACAGAAGAGATGGATCAAGAACAAAAAGAAGAGCTGTGCTCTGAAAGGTAAAGCTCTCCCCTAACACCACACAGGTGGCTTGCGTTCATCTGTCAATGAGGAAACAAAGACACATACCAGGATGTGGAAGAGGAGGCGATAGGGAGGCTCAACTAAGGAAATATGAACGGGGGATATCTCTCCAGCTGTTTGACTGTGATAAAGTTGTGGCAGGCCAGGGGGCTGGGACATGGACAGGGCAAATGGCAATGGAGTACTACTGCCTGGATTTGGAGGGGACCAGAAGTTCCATCTGTGGACAGCTGCTTCCTTTCATGAAGGCAGACCTCTCTGAAATGCCTTCTTCTTTCTTCTCTGAAAAGGTGGCTCTAGGGACCCTGGGTTGGTGGATGTGGAAGGCCCTCCCTGTGCCTCATCTTCACCGTCAGAGGCCACATGGCTTTGGACACTGAAGACTGGTCTCTGGTTCTAATCTTACTGGATATCCTCCTAGGAACATCCTGCTCAGGAACCTCTCTTCTCTACCAAAAACCAGTTTTTTTTTCCAGCTGAGAAGGCCAGAATGAATTCGTAAAGACTCAGAACACATCCATACTCTGACAAAAGTGAGAAAGTGTCCATTTCTGGGTCCTTCTTCCTGCTGGCACCTTTGGTATCACCTGAGGGACAGGGCTCATGGGCAAGGGGCAGACTCTACCTTAGGGTGGCTTGTGACTGAAGCTCTTGGAGGAGGTAACGAGAGCTGTCTCAAATTGTGGGAATGGTTGAGGGGATCTGGTACACGAATCCCCCACAACCAACATCCTGCAAAGCATGTCAGTTCTGTCCTCTCCCAGTTAAACTCTGTGACCCTTGTTTCCTGAAGCCACCTACAGGAGTTACGTAACAAGGGAGGACCTCAGCAACACTCGAGTAGAGCCACACTGCAGATGAGGTGTTGAAGCCAGGGCCTGCAAGAGCTCAGCAGC
>PVIR01008679.1:0-55915 GCA_004026965.1 Petromus typicus
AACAAAAAAAACCCAAACCCAAAGTTCTCTGTCCCTTAACAGAAAAATCTGTCCCTTACACCCCCTACTTGCCCTTTACTACTTAACAATGATCCCTGCATCTGCAGCAGCTATGTCATGTGGGACTTATTAGAAAATACATAGACCTGGGATGTAACTCAGGGGTGCTGCACCTGCCTCAAAAGTGCAAGGTCCCGAATTTAATCCCTGGAACCTAAAAGAAAAGAAAAGAAAATGCAGATTTCAGACTTCACCTAAGATCCACTGAATCTGAACTTTTTTTTTTTTTTTTTTTAGGTTTTTTGAGACAGGGTCTCACTTTTGTGGTTCAGGCTGGCCCTGAGCTCAGCCTCAAACTCACATCACAATCCTCCTGCCTCTGCCTCCCGAGTGCTGGGGTTACAGGCGTGAGCCACCACGCCCGGCACTGTGGTATGCGGTACTGGTTGCTGCTGGGCGTGAGTCTCCACACCCAGTATTGTTATGTGGTTACCGGGGATCGAACCCAGGTCCTTGCATTTGCAAGACAGGCGCCGGAACCACTGAGCTAACTCCCCGGCCCTGAATCTGAACTTTTACAAGATTCCCAGATGTTTGTTTTGAGCAGCACTAGGCTAGGTGACCCCAAGTTTCCTGTCAACCCTGCAAGTCTCTGATTCTAAGAATCCAATGAGCAGAAAGCCCAACTCCAGCTTGTAGGAGTTGGAGACGCACAAAGAGAACAGTGTAGTTCAGTAATTTCCAAACTTTCTCATCTAAGAGAGCACCTTGATGGTGCTTGATAAAACTGTTGCTGTCTTGGGGTGCTTGTTAAAAATGTGCTCATGCTTCACACTCAGAGCCCTTTACTGGGTCTCTACTGGGCCTGAGAATTTCTGACAAGTATTCTGGGGGATTCTGATGCTCATGGACCTTGGGCAACACTGAGTAACTCCCTCGTCACGTCCTCCCCTCTCACCACCACCAGGCACCCTTTGTGGCAGGCCAGATGGACTACTGCATGGACAACGCAGCTGTCTTCTTGCCGGTCCTGGTTGGTTTCAATCCTGTGAACATGGCCAGGTGAGCCTTTTGTAGGGACTGCTCAGCCTGAGGGTGGGGACATATCAGATAATATAATTGCAAAAGAGAGGACAGATGTGTTGTCTTGTTCACCAGGTTTCAGAACGTCAGAGTAAATATGGGGTCCCCTGCTGGGAGGTATTTTTGTTTGGTTGGTTGATCTTGTTTCAGAAAGCATTGAAGGCTGCATACAAGGCAGCATACGCTCAGAACAGAGACTGAAGAGGCAAAGGAAGAAGGGCTGCAGGGGGAGAACTGGAGTCAGGAAATGCACAGCAGAGAGACGGGTGCTTTTATCTGGGCCAGGCCCAGTCCACTCTGCGGGGCAGTAGCAGAGGTGCTAACTGACCTCCTACTCCTCTCTGTCTGTGCTCGCTGCCCTTGTCATTTCTGGTACTCTTCTGTTTCCTTTTAATTATTGAAATCTACCTCCTTCCTACCCCATGCGACCAATCACCACTTTGTATTCTCTGCCTAAATTCCCACTTTGTCTGACCTTGGAGAAAGTCAGCATATTAGACCAGTGGTGTGCCGCTGAGGTTCAATGCTTGGAAATTGTTAAAAAATAAATAAATAAACAAGAAGAAGGAAGAAGAGCCAAGTGTGGTGGCACACACGTGTGATCCTAACGCTCTGGGAGGCTGAGACAGGAAGATCATAAATTTGCGCCTAGCCTGGGAAATTTAATACCTTAGTGAATCTCTGTCTTACAATAAAAAATAAAAAGGGCTGAGTATATAGCTCAGTGTGAAGGCCCTGGGTTTAAAAAAAGGAAAAGCTAAGGATAAGCCTGTCTCCTCACACCCCCTATGTCCCTTTTACTACTTAAGGATCCCTGTACTGCCAGCAGCTGTGTCACATGATTCTTAGCCCCTGTGTCAGAGGCTGACTTTTCTTGGTTTGGAATAAGGACTTGAAATATCCATATTGAAAAATCATCCTGCGGATCCTGATGTGCAGCGAGCTTTGGGGGACTCTGATGAGTAAACCACTGGATGACTGAGGACTTCCTGTCATTGGAGGGATGGCAGCGAAGGCCTTTCAATTATTTTAGAGCAGCCCCGTGTGTTTCTGAGTGATGGTCTCAGGAAAGTGGATGAGCTCAGGTGCTCTTCTGAGTTCCGGATTCTAGGCTTGTAGTACAATTCACATGAGGGTGTAAAAAAGACCGAGACACTCCTAACCCTGATCATCTTGCATGGAGGACTCTCCTTCACCAAAAATATATTTGCTGCAGTGGATGCTAATTTCAGGCCCTGTGACTAAGTGAAATGAAGAATTTCAAACAACGTAGGCGTGGAGATCTTCCAGTTGTTCCTTAACTCAGTGGCTCCCAAACCTGGCTGATCTCCAGAGTCCTCACGGAAGCTTTTAAAGACACAGAGTTCGGGCTTCTGCCCAGAACTGCTGAATCTGAGTTTCAGATGGATGTATTTTCCACAAAGGGTAGTTATCAAGACAAGAACAGCGACAGAAGCCCAGATGATTCCAATGTCCTGCCGAGGCGGGGAATCTTGACTTTAAACCATATATACTGGAGGCTCTCCTCTTCTGTTTCAGTCTTTTTTCTCAGGACCAGGACTGACCTGAGGGCCTTGCACTTGCCAGGCAGGTGCAGCACCGCTGAGCTATATCCGAGGCCCTTGCTTCAGTCCCTTCTTACTTAGGTCTCCAGAAAGCTTTAGAGATAGTCTGAAGCCAGGTACAGTGGCATATGACTGTAATCTTAGCACTAGGGAAGCTAAAGAAGGAGGGTTGTTGTGAGTTCAAGGCCAACACTGAACTCTCTGTGGCCAGTGAGACCTACTGTGTCTCAACAAAACAAAATGGAAATGGTTTAAGGACAGTGAAAGAAGACATTACACAATGGGTATGAAATTCATGAAAACTTATCTGCCTTAGAAGTGATAGAGAAAAAAGTATATGTATATGTATATATATATATATATATATACATATATGTACATACTTATATGCATATGTATATATACATATATATGCATATATGCTTATATGCATATATATACATATATATGTATATATATATCTCTCAAAAACAAATTATACCTAGCGACATGAAAGATCTTCAATCTTGGAGACTCTGTAATTTCTTGCTGAGGAGGTACTGAGCCTGTCCCTGTCCTGAATTATTAGCATATCGCACTGTTCCTGAGACAGCGTTTGTCAGTCTCAGGTGCACCAACTTTTACCTTGCGTTGGCTGCTTCGGTTCCCTCCCAAATCTGCCCCTTGGGCAGCGATTGTTGCTCTTCCGGAGGGATTTCAACAGAGAATTTTCAGGAAAGAAAGGCTCCTAAGATGGAAAATCAGACAGCAGTTTGGATGACAGGCGTCCCCTGGGGACTCTGTGGCCTGTACTAGGATCAGAATACAAGTAGTCTGGTCTCCAAACTCTGGTTTTGGTCCCAGACCGGAACTTTACACTTGGATGTTGTTTTTATCCAGTTTCCTTTATTAACCCTGTGCTTGGGGCTCAGGGGCACACTGCCCAGGAGCTCCACAGCATGTCCCTCTGTGACACTGTTGACTCTGATCACTGCCCTAGTGGGGTCCTTAACCTGACTCCCAGCTGAGGACCAAGCCACAGAGCCTCACAGAAAGACCTTCCTCCTTTGTATCTCTTTGGCCCTTAGAAATGACCCCATAGAAGATTGGAGTTCAACCTTCCGGCAAGTAGCAGAACGGATGCAGAAGCTGCAGGAGAAACAGGAAGCGTTTGTGCTGAATCCTGCAGTCGGGGTAGGGCTGCCTTCTCCTTTCTCGGTCCCTCGTCCCAGTTCTGGGAGTTGCTTGCTACTTACTCAGGAGCTTGGATTAAATTCTGTTTATCAAGTAAATTCCTGAGGCATTTTGTGTCAACTAACACGTTTTAAATGAAATGCTATTTTCTTACTTACTTTTCACCTTGCTGTGTTTCATCTTCATTCTGCCCCTGTCTCTCTAGTCAGTAGTTATTAAATACTTCAGTGATCTAGGGCAGTTTCTGTTTAAAGGAGCTTTCTCCTGCTAGTTTATAGATGGCCTTACCTAACCTCACTATTATGCCTTATTTGGTGTCTTTTATATACAGTATTTGAATTTCAAATATGGGCTGTAAAAATTGGAATCAACCGCACTCTGGTCGGCTGAGGCAGGAGGGTCATAAGTTCAAGCCCAGGCTTGATTGAGAGAGACACTGTCTCAGAATAAGAAATTTTAAAAGGCTTGGGGATGTAGCTCAGTGTAAAGGCCTTGTGTTCAATCCCCAGTACTGGAATGAAAATAAAAGATTCAGTCTTACTGTACTGGCTTTGGACATCCTCTCCTCGGTGGGGTGGGTTTTCTTAGCCTTGGCCGCTTCTGTCCGTTTTTTCTCCTCTGGGTTGTGGTTCGCAGTGCTAGTGCCTTGACCCCTGTGCCAGGGATGCGCTTATCTGCAGTACTGCCTTTGATCTCCCTGGTGTGAGACAGCAAGGCAACATTTCATGTTCCACGTGTGCTCTTCTCTCTTGCTTCTGCTCAGCAGCTAATGGTTCCATCTTCTTTTCTTCAACACTGCTCTCGTCACTCTGCTGTACTCTTCTTCTGTGCACTGTTACGAGTCTGTGCCCTCACAGTGGACGCTTCATAGGTCTGTCAGAGCACGCGGGATGCGGTATCTGGGCTGATGAGCTACCAGAAAATACAGTGCTGGGGAAGGTGAGGAGAGTTCTTAGAAAGAAAGCACACTCTGGCCAGGGAGTTAGCTCAGTGGTTCCGGCGCCTGTCTTGCAAGAGCCCGGGTTTGATTCCCCAGTAACCACATACAATACTGGGTGTGGAGACTCACCCCAGCAACAATCAGTACCACGTACCCCACTGCCGGGCGTGGTGGCTCACGCCTGTAATCCCAGCACTCGGGAGACAGAGGCAGGAGGATTGCTGTGATGTGAGTTGGAGGCTGAGCTCAGGGATGAGCTCAGGGCCAGCCTGAACCACGAAGAGAGACCCTGTTTCAAAAAACCAAAAAAAAAAAAAAAAAAGAAAGAAAGCACACTCTACAAAAACCTTCGACCCAGCTCACAAGACACCCATACTCTCTGACTTTTGCCCAGAGAAGCCTGAATGTAGGGCAGAGGTGGTCCTTCTTGTCTCTTCTCCCCTCAATTAAGATCACTCCAGCGCCCCTGCTCGCTGCACTCTGGGGGCGGGGGGGGGGGTGCGTCAGGGTTCCTAACCGGAGTGTGCCAAGGTCACTCACCAAGGGCCACTAAAAGAGTTTATGCCTAGGAATCACCAACCGTTTCCATGCCCAGCGGCCGCTGACTGGTGGACTCTAAAATCTCCTCTCCACCACCCCACCCGTCCTGTCCTTGCTTCCTCAGCCCGAGGGCCTCAGTGGCTCCTCCCGGATGAAAGGTGGAAGTGCCACCAAGATCCTGCTGGAAACTCTGTTACTGGCAGCTCACAAGACGGTGGACCAGGGCATCGCAGCATCTCCAAGGTAGGGCAGGAGGCTCTAGACAGGAAAGAGGCCAGAGCCACGCAATGGCAGTGACGGGGTAAGGTGGGAGGGCATCGGAGGTCCAGATGCAGCCTTTGAGGGTCGACCTTGGAACGGGTCCGGCGGTGCAAGGTAGAGTGTCTCCTGCTGCGCGCTCCCCCCAGCAAGCTCTCGTCTTGCTTTCTCTTC
This sequence comes from Petromus typicus, assembly GCA_004026965.1. NCBI lineage: Eukaryota > Metazoa > Chordata > Mammalia > Rodentia > Petromuridae > Petromus > Petromus typicus. Next base: position 5,734 of record PVIR01008679.1, read on the forward strand.
CCACTCCAGAGTTTTCTGGTCCCCGCAGGACCTCTCTACTCCCTTGACCCCAGCACAGGGTGCTCCTCAGTGCAGCCAGGCTCTCCTTTCTGTCCCTCCTCTGGGGACTAACAGAATGTAGTTTTATTCGAATTGTCCCTCTCCCAGGCCGGGTGGAGGGGCCTACGCTCTCTGAGGGAGCTGGTGATTTCTCACTCAGGTGCCTCCTGGAAATCCTGCGGACATTTGAGCGGGCTCATAAGGTGACCTACAGTCAAAGCTCTAAGATTGCCGCCCTGATGAAGCAAGTCAGCACCAGGTACCCGGATGTGTGTGGTGACTGTGAGATGCAGCAGCATGCTGGGCATAATAGGTCTACCTGTTGGTTGCCGTGGCTGGCATCTATTGAAACCTGTGTTCTTCCATATGCATCTCTGGCCTCTTTTTTATGGTGATCACTTATGTTCTGACCTCTGATCCGTCCTCAGCCTGCAGAAGAAAGGCCGAGTGCATTTGGTTGGCTGGCAGACCCTGGGCATCATTGCTATCATGGACGGAGTGGAGTGCATCCATACCTTTGGCGCAGGTGGGACCCCCGTCTGCACATTCCTCCTCACCCCACCTGATCCCAGCCACTGGTCTATTATCCAAACCTCTGCTCTCAACTAATGGGATTCCTTAATCTCCACTCTGCCATCCAAATAGGCTTTCCAGTCAGCCGCTTCTTCCTCTGGACCCCAGCTCAGTCCTCGATCCCTCCGTTCCCACCCCATGCTCACTACGGTCTCCCTCGTGTTACCCCTCACCTCACATCCCACTTGCTGTTTCCCCCCAGCCCCCAAAGCCTGGAACTCTCCTTTGCTATAAGGACCCTCACTTCTCTTTCCCTGTCTTTAAACTCCCAGATTTCCGAGACATCCGTGGCTTCCTCATTGGTGATCACAGTGACATGTTTAATCAGAAGGCTGAGCTCACCGATCAGGTCAGAGATGGGACTTGGGGAAGTTGTGAGGCTCACTGACTTCCAGAGGACAGGGAGCCAGGACCATGGGAAGCAGGAAGCAATAGAGTCTCAAGAGCAAATACGGATTTGAGATCACGAGACTTTGAGACACACAGGGAGCAAGGGGGAGGTGGAAGGCTTAGGATTTATACCCACCCCATTCTGGTCCAGGGACTTGCTGCAGTATCTTGGGCACCATGTTTTTCTTTTTGGGCTTTTTGAAACCTGAGATGCTCAACCACTTAGCTACATCCCTATTCCTTTTTTTTTTTTTTAAATTTTGAGACAGGGTCTCAGGAATTTACAGGCTGGCTTTGACCTTGTGATACTCTTGCTGCAGTTTCGCACACACCTGGAATGGCAGATATGCACCGCCATGCTCAGTTTAAAACATCATCTAGCTAGCTAGCTAGCTAGCGGCACTGAAGATGAGACTCATCTCTAAACATTTTTGTTTAGAGAAAGGATCTCACTAAGTTGCTGAGTAGCCCAGACTAGGCTCAAACTTGCAATCTTCATGCCTCAGCCTCCCAGAGGCAGGAATATGCCACCATGTCTGGCTAATGCACTACTTTTTTTCTTGTACTGAGACTTAAGACCTTGTGCTTGCCAGGCAAGTGCAGCACTACTAAGAAACATCCTTGGCCCACACTTTTTTTTTTTTTTTTTTTGAGACAGGGTCTCGCTATGTGGTTCAGGCTGGCCCTGAGCCCAGCCTCCAACTCACATCACAGCAATCCTCCTGCCTTTGCCTCCCAAGTGCTGGGATTACAGGCGTGAGCCACCACGCCCGGCAGTGTGGTATGTGGTACTGGTTGCTGCTGGGCGTGAGTCTCCATGTCCAGTATTGTTATGTGGTTACTGGGGAATCGAACCCGGGTCCTTGTGCTTGCAAGACAGGCGCCGGAACCACTGAGCTAACTCCCCGGCCCTTTTTTTTTTTTTTTTGAGACAGGGTCTTGCTTTGTAGTTCAGGCTGGTCTTGAACTCACTATGTAGCCCAGGTGAGCTTTGAACTCAGCAATCCTTCTGCCTCTGCCTCCCAAGTGCTGGGATTATAGGCGTGAGCCACCACACCTGGCACTGTGGTATGTGGTACTGATTGTTGGTGGGCATGAGTCACCATGCCTGGCATTGTTATATGTGTTTACCTGGGGTTGAACTCAGGACTTTGTGCTTGCAAGGCAGGTGCCAGAAACACTGGGCTAAATTCTTGGTTCAGTACTCTGATTTTCTCATGTATAGTCAGAAGGGCTGAATTAGATGTCTCCTAAGGTCCTCTGCTGTCTGAAAGCCTGTGTGCTAGAGGGTCCTCAGGGGAAGACTCTCATGTCCTCTGCTGCTCCAGGGTCCACAGTTCACCTTCTCCCAGGAAGACTTCCTGACTTCCATCCTGCCCTCCCTCACAGAAAGGGACACCGTCATCTTCATCTTCACCCTGGATGGTGAGAGGGAAGACGGGAGTGGGCGGTGGTGTGAGGAGCCGGAAGCGGCTGAGCGACATAGAGAAGCTGCCGTTTTTCTGGGTCTTGGGACACTGGCTCAGAGGGAGGTCCAGGTGTGAGTTTATGGCCCCGGGTGGCAGGAAGGACATCTGCACAGCCACCTTTCGACTCCACCGCCCCCCAGACAACCTCACGGAAGTGCAGACACTGGTGGAGCAGGTGAAAGAGAAGACTGGCAGCATCCAGGCCCTGGCGCACAGCACTGTGGGGCAGTCCCTGCCGGTGAGGGTCCAGCCTTGAAAGGGCCCTGGGCGGCAGTCACAGCCTAGCCTTCCTGGACACAGTGCTTCGGGCCTTGTTTCTCTTCAGGCCCCTTTGAAGAAGCTCTTTCCCTCCATCATCAATATCATGTGGCCTCTGCTTTTCTTCGAATACGAGGGGAACTTCATCCAGGTATGCAGGGTGCGGTGAGGGCCTAAGAGAGAAGGGATCCTGGAATTCAGAAAACCAAAGCTCGGGGGGATCAAGTTTGAAGATTTGTCTGCCCCTCACCAAGCCAGCAGGGCAGATTTTTGAGTTATGGGGTCACTGGGTGGTTTCCAAGGCAACAGACTACTGGGCGTAGTTTGCTCTAAGCATACACAAAAGGTCAGGATGGGCCACTAGACACTTAGCATATGTTCCTTTGAACTCTGGTACAAGTTAATTGTTGATACTGTACTCAACATTAACTACCCTAAAGCTCATAAGGCAGGTTCTTTGGCAAGTTACACTATGCTAACTTCACTGATACATAGTCTCTGCTTGAGCATGAAATTATAATCCCAGACAAATGCTGACAGTAATCATAGAAATCAGGATCAGTTCGTGTGCACTCTGCAGTTTAGTTTGGAGCAGGCGTGGGGAGTCTGGGTTCTGGCCAGCTCTGCGTGTAGCCCATGAGGACACAGTCTTGTCTCTGAGCTTTGCTTTTCTTACATACCACTCCCCGGGGGCAGAACCAGGCGCCATAGGGTTCCCGGGGGAGAGGTGGCCTCTCCTCTGTTCCTCAGTCATGTCCTCAGGAGGTTTCCTGGCTTGGCTGCACCACTCCCAGGCTGTGTCAGTGGACTCAGAATCCCTGTGGAAACTGCTCTTTTCCAAGCAGGAGATTCACTGTCCCACCCTTCCACACGGTCATCATCATCACAACCCTACTTCTTGGCGTGGCCCCTAAGTACACTAACTTCTAAAAGTCTCATGTCTTCTGAAAACCTTGCCCTTGTCGTGTTCTGCATCTTTCCCCACCTGTAGGCTCCTGTAGTGTCATAGCAGGTGAGAGGCCTTCACCCTTTGCAGCTTGTAAAGCCTCTCAGCTCCCGTAACGGTCTCCCAAGGAATGTATTTATTTCAGTTTCACAGCTGAACTAAGAGGTTGAGGGATGGTGATGTTGGTCCTACAGCAGAGAAATGAATCAGGGTTTAAACTCAAGTCTTGTGACTCAAAGTATGTGGTTTATTTTGCTAAACAAAATGAATTTCAGGGCCAGGGATTTAGTTCAGTGGTTCCAGCGCCTGCCTTGCAAGTGCAAGGTCCCAAGTTTGATCCCCTGTAACCACATACAACAATTCTGGGCATGGTGGCTCACGCCTGTATTCCCAACACTCGGGAGGCAGAGGCAGAAGGATTGCTCTGAGTTCAAGTATTGCCTGGGCTACATAATGAGCTCAGGGCAAGCCTGAACTACAAAAGTTAGACTCTGTCAAAAAAAAAAAAATTAAGCACCTACCATAAATCAGATACTGTATAGGGACAAGCAACATGGTAGGGAATAGTAACCTATGGTCTTTTAATCCCTTTTAAAGAAAAATGTTATTATAATGGCAATAGATTTGTATTGTAAAAATTTCAGAAAATAGAAAAATGCAAGCTAGCTGTGGTGATGCACACCTGTAATCCCAGCAGTCAGAAGGCTGAGGCAGGAGGAGTGCTGTGAGTTCAAGGGCACCCTGGGCTACATAGGGAGTTCCAGGCTAGCCTGAAATATATAACAAGACTCAATCTTGCAAAGAAAAAGAAAGAAAGAGAATTTGGGCTGGGTGTGATGGTGCACGCGCCTGCAATCCCAGCACTTGACAGGCTGAGGCAGGATGATCACCAGGAGTTTGAGAGCAGCATAAACCTACCTAGTGAGACCCTATCTCAAAAAACAGACAATATTTTTTTTTTTGAGACAGTGTCTCACTTTTGTAGTTCAGGCTGTCCCTGAGCCCAGCCGTGAACTCAAGGCAATCCTCCTGCCTCTGCCTCCTAAGTGCTGGGATTACAGGTGGAACTCATCACGCCTGGCACTATGGTATGTGGTTCTGATTGCTGGTAGGCATGAGTCTCCATGCCCAACACTGTTGTAGGTGGTTAGGATCAAACTCAGGACCTTGTGCTTGCAAGGCAGGTGCCAGAACCACTGAGTTAAATCCCTGGCCCTTCACAGACAATCTTGATACACACTCCTTTTGGTTATTGGACAGTTTCTTTTCTTTTTTCTTTTGTGGTATTAGGGATCAAAGCCCAGCCCTTGTGCTTCAAAGGTAAGCAAGGTGCCACTTGAGCTAAATCCTCGGCTCTTGGGCAGTTTCACTAAGTGCCCAGAGTAGAATCTGGGGTCAGGGGGCACAGAAAGTTCACAGCTTTGGACACTGATGGTCAAGTTGACCTCCAAAGATGCTGATTAAACAGAGCTTGCAGTCTGAGGCCATCACTAATCTTCAATTCATTAACCTTTGCTAATCTCTAAAGCCACAAACCTAAACAGAAAGTTTTCCGTGTTTGATGTATACTTCCTTAATTACTATGCAGGTGTACTGACTAAAGATGTGCATTGGCCATTTGATTATTTTCTTTCACTTACTTTTTCTGCCTGATTTTGAGTATATTCACTCATTTTAAAAAAAGAGGCACGAGAAGGCTTTAGTTGAAAAAGACACAGCATGCACTCAAGAGCAGATGCATGACCATTCTTTACTGGGGACATTTATTTCCTTTCTGATTTGTAAGCACTGTGTAGAGCAAGAGAAATAGCCCTTTCTGTTTTGTATTTTTACTAGTTTATTATTTTCCTTTCATATATATTTTTGAAGTAGAGACATTTAGTGTACTTCACTGTATCAGTCTTTTTGTTGGTGGCTTTAATTTTTCACTTGTTACTGCTCTTTTCTTTCTAAATGGATCAAAATTGTCAGAAAGAAAGCAGCTTCTATTAGGGCATATAAATTCTTAGCTGTATGTGTGTGTGTGTATGTGTGTGTGTGTATGTGTGTGTGTGTGTGTGTGTGTGTGTGTGTGGACTAGGCATTGAATCCAGGCCTTTAACGCTGAGCTACATCCTCAGCCCTTTTCTTTTTTGAGACAGGTTTTCACTGAGTCACTGAACTGCACTGGGCTCAGACTTTGATCCTCCTGCCTCAGCCTCCCAGAGTGTTGGGATTATGCATGTGCCACTCTGTCCAGCTTAGCTGTAGATTTTTTTGCTTTTTTTCTTTTAATTCAAATCTTTATTGTTACATTACATATACACATCATGATTGCTCTCAACAATAAGAATTTGTACCAGTATATGACACAACTTAATTCTCATTTTTTCCCATACCCCTACCCACCCTACTACCCCCACCCCTCTATACATAAGCTTTGTTTCCTTTCTTTTTGTTATAATCTCATTATTTTTCCCCTTATTATTTATCTCCTCACTCCATTTCACTTTGAGTATTTTCCATTTCACAGTATATAACATACATTCTAGAATTCATCTTCATTTTCTCATACCAGAGAAAAGATACGATATTCACACATGTATGACCTATTTATTTCACTTATGAGGATGTCCTCAAGGTATATCCACTTAAGAATAAATGATTCAATCCTATCATTTTTTATGGCAGAGTAATTTAACTCCTCTATAGAAGAAACACAACTTTTTTATCCTGTCTCCAGTTGGTGGACATTTTGGTTGTTTCCAAGATTTAGCTATCACAAACTGAGCTGCTATAAACATGGGTGCACATATGTTGCTGTGATAGGAATCTTTTAATTCTTTTGTGTATACACCTAGCAGAGGAATAGTAGGGTCAAATGGCACCTCTAATTGTAGTTTTCTGAGGAATCTCCAAACTGATCTCTGCAGGGGTTGTACAAGTCTACACTCCCACCAACAGTGAAGGGTTGCTTTGTTTTGTTGTTTGAGATAAGGTCTTGCTATGTAGTTCAGCTTGACCCTGAGCTCACTATGTAGTCCAGACTGGCCTTGAACTCATGATGTTCCTCCTGAGTGCTGGGATCCCAGGCGTGTGCCACTACACTGGGCTCGTAGGCATATTTTGGATATAATCCACCTCCACACTTTTATTTTTAAATTTTTCAAACCTAAAAATTGCACGAATAGTACAGTGAACACCCATACGCTTTTCCCTAGATTCATCATCATTTTCTGCCTTTATTTCTCTTTTCTCTGAATCATTTGAGAGAAAGCTGGAGATACCACGACACTTGACACCAATTACCTTGGAATGTGTCCCCTACGAACAAGGACATTTGCCATTCTAACTACAGTATAATTATCCACTCAAGAAGAACACAATTTGGATAATACCATTATATCCAAACTATATTCACATTTCCCTAATTATCTCCCTGGATTGTTTTTATTTTCAGCATCCAGGATCCAATCAAGGAGAATGCATTACATTTAGTTATCAGATTTTTTGGCTTTAATTAATATTCCTCCGTGTTCTTTCTTTTCATCGGACAGACATTGATGTTTTAGAAGTCTAGGCAAATTGTTTTGAAGAATATGCCTCACTGACTTGGTTGATTGATTCTTCGTTATATTCAGGTCAGTTTCTGTTCAAGACCACGGCAGGGCACAAGTCGTGTTCTTACCAGCGAGCTACATCAGGAGGCAGCTGAAGTCACCTGCCCTTTTATTGATGAGGCTGTATTAAGTCACGTGGTGAAGGTGGTGTCTTTGACCCCACTCACCCTATTGTCCAATAGCCCTTCACCCACAGTGTGAGCGTCGTTGGTGATTCTTACTTGAACCCATTATAAGGATGGTGGTTTCTATTTATAGCCCTGCTATCTATGTCATTAGTTGACATTTGTACGCAAAGAAAAGTATTCTCTTTTTTTTTTTTTAAATTTCATTTAGTCTTTATTTCATAGGCTTTTTTTTTTTGAGACAGGGTCTCGCTTTGTAGTTGAGGCTGGCCCTGAGCTCAGCCTCCAACTCACATCACAGCAATCCTCCTGCCTCTGCCTCCCGAGTGCTGGGATTACAGGCGTGAGCCACCATGCCCGGCACTGTGGTATGTGGTACTGATTGCTTCTGGGGTGAGTCTCCACGCCCAGTATTGTATGTGGTTACTGGGGATCAAACCCGGGCCCTTGAGCTTGCAAGACAGGCGCCAGAACCACTGAGCTAAATCCCCAGCCAGAAGAGTATCCTCTTATTTCCTTTTTCTCCATTGACGTTTTTGGTCAGTGTCATTCTGGACTTGTGGATTTTTTGTTGTTAATGTATCTTAAGGGTAGTGGTGTTTGAACCTAGGTCTTTTCAGTGGCACCCTTAGCCTTTTTTAATTTTTCACATTTTGATTCAGGGTCTCATTAACTTGCTAAATTCTGTTTCCCCTAAAATAAGACCTAACTGGAAAACAAACACTGGTTGTTACATGGTGATGGCCACATCTCGCAGAAGGTTACACCTCACTATTCTCTCACTCGGTGGCTGCCCTGTAACGGTGCACAAGTAAGGTAACTGGGGATGGTGGTTTTGCTGTCTAGTTTTCAGGGCTGATTATTTTCCAGGAAAATGCAGTTGCACAGGCTAGGATCAAACTTGGGGTTGTCCTGCCCCAGCCTCTGAGAATTCTGGAATTATATGTATGTTCCACCATAATCTAGCTCACTTGTTTCATTGTAATACATTACCTATTCAGGTAGGTTCCCTGTGAAATATTCACATCCACATTTGAACGTTTGCTGTGTTTCTTTTTTTAAAATTTATCTATCTACTCATTTTTTAGTTTTTATTTTTACTTATTTAATTTTTTGTGGGACTGGGGATTGAACACAGGCCCTTGTGCTTCCAAGGTAGGCGTGGTACCACCTGAGCTAAATCCCCAGGCCCTGCTGTATTTCTTTTTGAAAAATCAAAAACAAAACATTTTCTTCTTATGCAAAAGTTAGCACATCTTATTTACATTTTAAATGTTTTACTTGGCAAGATATTCTAAAAATAATTGAAGATCCCTTCCACTTTTACCTAGTCAATCTCCTATGTGGGGCACTTAATTTGCGTCTAACATTTTGCAGTTTTATTGCTAACATTGGAGGGATAGGCATGCATTTTGGTAATGGTAGAAGTATCTCTTTGAAGTAAATTCTAGAAATATTAAACTGGGTCAATGAGCCAATACATATGTAATATTGTAATATTGTTAAACATAGTCAAACTTTCCTACAACAGGATTGGCCATTGACTTCCTTCCCATCAGCACTGTGTGAGAAAGCCACTTCCAGTGAACTCCGAGAGGACTTGTTCAGCTTTCTGATTTGGGTCAGCTGACCCGATAGATGAGCAGCGCCATTTCCAGTCTTTGTTTTACTGATTTTGGATCTTGAGACACAGAAAGCTTTTCCCTCCAAGCAGACTACAAGAGTTCCACCCATGTTTTTTTCTTGTAAACATTTTAAAAAATATGTTTAGGTGTTTAATTCTTCAGTTCTTGTGTAGTGGGACAAGGCATAAGTTTCAGCTCTATATTTTGCCATGTAATTGTCCAGTTGTCTCAATATAATTTATAAAGTACATTCTAAGTGATTTGGGATGCCACTTGTATCTCGCACTCAATTTTCTGTGCACCGTGTCATTTCTGGACTTCACATTCAGTTCCTTTCAACTTTTTTTGAGACAGGGTCTCATTACGTAGCTCAGGCTACCTTTAAACTCATGACAATCTTCCTGCCTCTGCCTCCTGAGTGCTGGGATTACAGGCATGTGCTACCATGCCCAGTTCGGAACTTTCTATTATGTGCTGCTACCTGATGTTTAACTATAGATATTTTATGGTATGCTGAATAACCAGTAGAGTTAGCCCTCTCATCATTAATTTTTTTTTTTTTGAGTTCACTTTGTAGTTGAGGCTGGCCCTGAGCTCATACGTAGCCCAGGTGAGCCTCAAACTCACAATCTTCTTGCCTCTGCCTCCCAACTGCTGGAATTACAGGTGTGAGCCACCACACCTGGCACTATGGTGTGTTGTTACAGGGGATCGAACTTGGGACCTGGTGCTTGCTAGTCAGGCCCTAGAACCACTGAGCTAAATGCCTGGCCCCCATCATTTCTCTTTAAGGACTTGTTTTGGCTCTAATTGCAGGTTTATTTTACCACACGAAATCTGAAATGAACATATCTAGCTCCAAATCGTTAACTTTAAGATGTTTGTGTTACTGATAGTTAGTGATACAAATGCCTAGTAGTAAAGTGACATAACCTGAATTTAATTGTACTTTCTTCTCTGAGCAGTGGAATATAACTCACAGGCTCCATACATACACTCGCCAGCCTCACTGGCCAGATTTCTGTCATGCACTTACTAAATGTTTTCCGAAAGTCTCTTCTAGGAGTTTGCATGCCTATTTCCAAGGCTCCAGAACAAAGGGAAAAAAGTAGTTGCAGCAGCCTGTTTTCTTATCCTGCTAGGACCACGTGAATCCCTCTCGTAGCTTTACTTTAATACCTATTGCCCTGCAAGTGCAGCAGTAGATGTTAGAGGTGCCACAAAATGGAGAAGACACGTGAGCTGGGTGGCGGGCAGACGCACCGTTCCCATGTGTGTACATTTTCATTTTCAGTGTGCTTTCACACATTCTTTCCCTGGTTTGGGTTCTGACTGTGTCTCACTATCATGGGAATTTACTCAGCTTAATTCACATCTAACCACTCATTTCCTCATGCGCACAACTGAGGGTAGGAACACCTGTTCACGGTGGTGCTGAAGGATGAAGTGGAATCCACTTTTCAGTAGACATCCATTGGTCAGCAGCCATGTGTCACCCTTGCCCAAAGGACTGGACTTTGGAGCAGATTAGACACCGCCTCTCCCCCCAGCAGCTGTCATTTAGTAGCTGAGTCCCAGGACTTCCACTCTTTTTTGTCCAGTACCAAGTAGCAAAAGGGACTTTTTTTTTTTTTTTGAGACAGGGTCTCGCTTTCTAGTTCAGGCTGGTCTTGAGCTCACTATGTAGCCCAGGTGAGCCTCAAACTCACAGCAATTCTCCTGTCTCTGCCTCCTGAGAGCTGAGATTACAGGTGTGAGCCACCACACCCAGCAAAAGGGACATTTTAACAAGAGCAAAACCCCTACTACAGAAGGAGTCAGAGATTTTTGTCTACCCAGTAATCAAAAGCACAAGTAGGCGAACTGCTGGGTTTACCTGGAGCAGTCCTAGTTTATTTATACCCAGTGTCCTAAAAGGTAAACCCCGGGCCGTTCGAACACACGTTCTCTACATTCTGGTCCCTGGTTTTGCACCTTTGCTTTCGCGTCCATCCTGCTGCTCTCCCGGCCTCTCCTTCTGATAGCTTCCCGCGTCTGACTTTTTTTTTAGAAGTTCCAGCGTGAGCTGAGCACCAAGTGGGTGCTGAATACGGTGAGCACGGGGGCCCACGTGCTTCTGGGGAAGACCCTGCAGAACCACATGTTGGACCTCCGCATTGGCAACTCCAAGCTCTTCTGGCGGGCACTGGCCATGCTGCAGGTGGGGGTGTGACAGGGAAACCCCAAAGCCCAGACCGCTGCGGAGGACATTCTGCAGAGGCGGGGGTGGGGGTGGGGGGAAGGGTAATCTTGCCTTTTCTCCTCCTCCTTTTATCAGGAGCACTCTCGAGTGTATGTGTGCAAATGGGCATGAGTGTGAGCTGTAACCTTTAGCCAAAAGACTTACAGTTACAAGCGTATAACAGAAATCTAGCTTACTTTGACTTAAATTGAAAAAAAAAAAAACAAAAACCCGGACATGATTGCTTATATAACAATCATAGGGCAGCCAGATGCCGTGGCGGTAGAATCTAGGACCTTTAGGCCTCACCTCTGACTTCCCCGCATCGCTCTCATCCTCTGGTAGACTTTCTCCACTAGAAGGCTTAGTGGTCATGCAGTGCCAACCAGACATCCTGCCCATTTCGTGAATCTGGTGGGAGGAGAGCATTCTGTCCTTGTGATTTCCAGAAATGCTTGGGGAAGGGCTCTCATTGGCTTGTGTGGGGTCACATGAGCATCTCTGAACCAATCTCTGTCCTCCAGGGAAGGGCTACTTTTCCTTCAAAATGGTGACAGAGAAAGTGGTCACAGGTCTGCTTCAGTCAGACAGTATGGCCTGAGCATGGAGAACAACCAATATTTCCCCAGAGTAAAATCCAGTGCTAGCACCAGAAGGAGACAGAGTTGCCCAGCTGACAGCACAAGGGATAGCTTTGCATGTTGCCATCCTTGATCTTAAGATTGCCAGTTTTAGTAATGCAAACAAAAAACTAAAACTAAAACTAAAACTAAAAAATTAAGTTAAATTTAAATTTCAGATAAGTGCTTTTTAAGTGTATGTACATCCCAAGCAATAACTGGGACATACATGAATTTTTTCATTATTTTTCTGAAATACAGTTTTAACTAAATATCTTATATTTAAAATATCTAAAAGATATTTTAACTAAATATCTTTTTCTGTTTGCTAAATCTAGCAGCCCTATGCTAAATAATAATGATAATAATAATAACTTCTGTATGCATGTTTAGTGAATACCCACCAGGTTCCTAAAACAACCTGTGCAATTTACTGATGTCCAGCAGAGCTACAGAGAGGGTGGGGTCAGCCTGTATAGAAATAAAGGGAGGGCTTCATGCGAGAGAAGATATTTGAGCTAGGCTTGGTGTTATGGCTTGGGTAGAGGAGGCCAGAAGGGGGTTCCTGGTAAAAAGAGTCTTAGCCAAGGCCCAGCGTGGGCCAAGGCATGGTATGTAGGGGATACGGATCTGACAGAGTGGAGTCATTTTACAGAGTAGTGAGCGATTATGGGGGGAGGGAGTGTGAAAAATAAAAACCAGACAGGAGTTTGGACTTGGCAAATATAGCTATAGCTGTGCTGACCAAAACAATGGCTACCAGCCATGCGTGGCTTTTGAAAAGTTGAAATTTAACTAGACTGACTGAGGGACTGAATTTTTATTTTATTTATTTATTTTGCACTATGAGGGACTCAAACTCAGAGTTGTTTTACCATGAAGCTAAATTCCTATCCCATTATTTAATTTTTAATTTTGAGACAGTGTCTTGCTAAGTTGTCTAGGCTGGATTTGAATTTATGATCCTCTTGATTCAGCCTCCTGAGTAGCTGGGATTAGGGATGAGCACTACTACATCCAATTGAATATTTAATTGTATGTAAAAACTGAAGCAATGTAATTTTTCTCATTAAATCCAATTTTATTATTTTGATAGGTTTACATTTCATTTTTCACACTGCAAATTGAACACCCAAATTGTGATGTAGTGTAGTTGTAAAATACACACCAGATATCAAAACTTACTATAAAAGCCAAGGATTTAGCTCAGTGGTTCCAGCATCTATCTGGCAAGAGCAAGTTCCTGAATTCAATCCCCAGTACCACATACCACAATGCTGGGCGTGGTGGCTCACACCTGTAACCCCAGCAGGACTGCTGAGAGTTCAAGGCTCGCCTGGTAGTACTACATAGTGAGTTCAGGGTCAACCTGAACTACAAAGGGAGACTCTGACTCAAAAAACAAACAAACAAAAACTTACTATAAAAAGGTTGTAAATTGTCTCCTTTCATATTAAATACTGCTCACATATTAAAATATTTTAATATATTAGCTTAAATAAAATACATCAAAATTGATTTCACCACTCTCTTTTTATTTTATTTTATTTTTGAGACAGAGTCTGGCTATGTAGTTCAGGCTAGACGTGAAATGCAATGACTCTACTTCCTCAGCATCCCAAATTTTGGGATTACAGGTCTGCATCGCCACACCTAGCCACCTGTTTCCTTTTTAATGCAGAAAGTAGAAAATTTTAAATTACTATATGGTTTGCATTATTTTTCTGGACCTGCTGGGTCAGACAGAAGAAAAGAGTGACAAAATGGAAGTGGGGTTTGGAGATATTGTGATTGCAGTAGGCAGGGTGGATTTGGCTAGGGAGGAAACCAGAGTTAAGATCGACCTACTCCCCGGACCTAGCTTGAACCTGGTCGTCCCACTCCGTCCACAGCGGTTCTCTGGACAGTCCAAAGCGCGATGCGTTGAGAGCCTCCTCCAAGCCATCCACTCTCCTCAGCCACTGACCGATGAAATTCGGGGTGCTCCCATCTCCCGCCACATCCAGGTTGCCCAGGAAAAAGAGCAGGTATCCTGTCCCCTGCTGGTCACCCAACAACTGAGTACTTAGCGAGGAGTACTTCCGGTAGGTATAGTGCCAGAGAACTTGGCCGGCACGGGTTTACCAAGCTCAGCGATATGCTGCTCGCAAGAAGCTCCTCATTCATGGCTGAGATGCGACTGTAAACAGGGTGCAGGAAAGGGACCCTTCATTCTGCCTTGGCGGGGAGCAGAAGAGTGAAAAGAGGTTGCGTCACCCTGTTGGCACCGACTCCCGCACCTAGAGAAAGCTCGCTCGAGCTCCTCCGCTTTTCCCGCAGGTGATCCCGGTGGCCTTGCTGAGCCTCCTGCTCCGGTGCTCCATCCCCGCGGCTCAGGCGCGCGTGGCAGCCGCCCCCTCCGTCTGCGAGGCTGTCAGGAACGCCCTTGCGGGGCCAGGGCGGAAGCGCGGTGCGGGCCGGCTGGAGGCCTCACAGCCCGCGGTGCAGTGAACCGGGACGCGGGCCAGGTGAAGGGCCCGGCCCAAAGCGACGTGCAGGGCCCTCTGCATGTGTCTGGGCACGAGAGCCCTGGGGGCCGGGAAGATTTTCTCCACCCTGTGGGACAGTTCTCAACCTTGACAGTGGTTTCCGCTTTCGCTCGCTTATTCTGATCTTAGAAATAAAGTCAAGCATCTTGTTGTGGAAAGTTAACCTTTTTGGTCTCAAGAGCACATTTCTGTTTGTAATGATTGCATAGCCCGTTGTCCAAACCCTACTCCAGTGTCCCTGCATCCCTCATCAGCCACATGCAGGTACACGTTCACACGCTTAGCCACGCACTTTCCAGTCCCAAGCCGCAGGCATACCTGCGCATGCGGACACACACGTGCACGTGCGCACGCATGCGCGAGGGGGGGACCTGTTCGATAATCCCAGGGGAAAGAGGGAGACGCTGTGTCCCTTACAACGTAACCACTCAGAAAGCGGACCTGAGTAAACACAGAGGACCCTGCCCACTGGGACCATCCACACGGGACCATGAAGAGAGGCTTGTGTCCTCCGCTCTGAGTTTGTAAGGTGAGCAAATGGGACTTGGGGGGCGCCGAACACCATCTGGTGGTGAGATCCAAGGGACCCTAGAAGCCTCAGTCTGCGTGTCTTAGTCAAGTGTGTCAGAGTAACGTGTGTCAAATAGAAGGCGCCCTCTTCGATCCCAGACCCAGCTGCTCTTCAGCACGTGGGTCCTACTGACACGTGGCTCCATCAGTAGAGAGCTGGCTCCCTCTTGTGGCAGAGAAATAGCCAGCTCTAGACGCCGGGCACCCTGCTGGGGCGAAGCCTCTACGAGGCATCTGGAACTTCTGGGCAGGCTGGAGATGAGGAGCCAGATTTCAATTTGATAACGGCAACCCATCTTTGAAAGGCAGTCCCCCACATATCTGTGGGCCTCCAGCTTGTCTCTGAGCTGTTCTCCTGTTCTTCACAAGGGCCGCACCTGTGTCATTCCACGCTTCTTCCTTTATCTACTAATCCAGATGGCTGTAGTTAGGCAAGGAGGCTGCAGAGACCATCTTCTTCTACTTCCACGTCTCCCGTGTGTGTGTCAACCTTCGCGGTCCTAGTACTGGGGATTGAACTCAGGACCTTGCATTTGCCAGGCACGCGCGGTGCCACTGAGCTACATCCCCAGCCCCATCTCCTGTGTGTTGTCACTGGGTAAATTGGCCTCGACACCATGAGCAGATATCTAGCAGAGCTTGCCTAGCAGTCCTGACACCGCTGGCCGGCACACGCGCACACACACACACACACACACACACACACACACATACCCATTGCCCAACGTCTGGAGACATTCACTGACATGCAGATCTTGTACCAGAGGGAAGTCAGGTCACCGTCTATGGAATATGTGCCCTGGGCAGAACTAAAGAAGTTCAAATATTTGTTAGAAGAGATGGAAGGTGGGGGAGGGAAAAAGGCTAGAGAAGAAAAACTGGAAACAGCTTTTGCAAATGGGATAGGACCAACAGTTGGAAAGAGCAGGGGATGGGATGGGAGGGAACAGAGGAGAAGGCATGTTGTGTACAGGCTCCAATGCTCCATTGTAGGCATTAATTATAATGCAAGTAATAAATGGTGGAGTGACAGCCTTTGACATTTTTTGAAGAAAGCAAACATCAGCAGGAAACACACACACACACACACACACACACACACACACACACACACACATCAAAACTATAGTGCAATCTGTTGGTACAGAACAGTAATTATGCTAAAAGAAGTAATGGGCCTTGGGCCAGGGATTTAGCCCAGTGGTTCTGGAATCTGCCTGGCAAGTGCTAGGTTCTGAGTTTGATTCCTGGTACCACACAGCACAGTGCTGGGCCTGATGGCTCACGCCTGTAATCCCAACACTCAGGAGGCAGAGGCAGGAGGATTGCTTGTGAGTTAGAGGCTGGCCTGGGCTACATAGTGAGTTCAGGGCCAGTCTGAACTACAAAGCAAGACTTTGTCTCAAAAAAGAAAATAAGAGAAGAAACAAGGAAAGCCAGTGTTTCAATATTACATGTAAAACACAGGAAGATGCTATCTTCATGAATAAACAGAATTAAGCACATTCTTTGAATTGTTTTAATACATTGCATTTTTAGAAAAGGTCCCTGCAACGAGACAGTTTCAGTGACTATTTTGATGTGACACCCTGTTGTGGCTCGTGTTTAGATGTCACCCCAAAGCTGCATGCAAATGAGGTGGGGCTGTTTCTAAAGTGTGTGGTGCTGGGATTAAGGGTGTGGTGACACTCGAGGGACTAGGTCGGCACTGCCCTAAGGCCTGTTGTCTGGATAAGATAAAAGGGGCAGAAAGTCACCGTTGATTAAGGTCTCTTGTTGCTCCTGCTGTCTTTTGCCACCATGAACTGTGGCCCCTCTGCCACCCTGCCTTGGGGCTGGCTGATTATGGGCTGAAACCGCTATGAGCTGCAAACCAAATCAATAACCTTTCCCCTTGAACTTTGGGTATCAGATATTTTGTCTTAGCAACAAGAGAAAAATAATTAAAACATCCTCTGTCCAAAGCCCCAGATGAGAAAATGAGGTCTAGGGGCTGGGGAGGTAGCTCAGTGGCACTGCGCCTGGCTGGCAAGCACAAGGTCCTGAGTTTGATCCTTAGTACCACAAAAAAAAAAAAAAAAAAAAAAAAGGAGAGAGATCTCAGTGTGTTACCACAGGCAGCACTTGGCTAGGAGTTGCTGTTAGTAAACTGGTGAAAATTAAGCATGTCAGCCACAAGCCCGCTTCCTATAGTCAGGACAGTTTTCTTGCGGCTGCTTAGACTTGTGACAAAGTAATAGTCAAACTTCAATAGTTTTGGTATTAAGATTAAATTAAATATTCATCTTCCCAAAACAGACTAAATCACCTCTCAATGTATTAAAAACAATGACGGAAGCAAAAAACAATATGGAATTTTTTTTTTTCTTCTGTAAGTACAGACTATGGTAAAACTGATGCTGCATGTCTAGGTTTAAACAAAAATTAAAACCTGTAATTGAGACAGTGCTAATACTGTCCCATAGCAAAGTTCCAGGTCTTCTACAAAATGCACACATCTTCTGTATCTCTCCATCTTGTCTGTGTCTCTCTTTCTCTCCATCTGCACATGAGTTAGGCCAAATGAGGCACAGGAAGAAGACTTGAGTTCTTGGCCTGGATGTTCTCCCCAAAACAGACAAAGAAACAAAATGATAATCTGGACTTGAGGAGTTAGCTCTGTGGTTCTGGAGCCTGCCTCAAAAACACAAGGTCCTGAGTTTGAAGCCCAGTGCCAAAGAGAGAGAGAGAGAGAGAATCTGACTCCCCTTCACCCACGAGCCACAATTTATTTTGAGACCAGGTCTTGCTAATTTGTGCCTCAAACTCGTGATCTTCCTGTCTCAGCCTACTGAGGAGCTGAGACTCCAGGTGTGGTTCACTGTGCCTGGATGAACCTCACGAATATGTTTTAAGAACCCCAAACTGTACCTTTAGTCTTCTCTTAGAAGCCCAGGCTGGCATGTAACTTGCCATGTAATGTTTGCCCAGTTTATACAGCAGCTCTCATTCTTCATAATTTATAATCTGTACAGTAACTGTAATTGATAACATAAACATTCCATATTTATTTAACTGCTTCCTTCCTGATGGACTTTTCAAGCTTTTGTTTTGTTTTTGGTGTCTTGAATCAGAGTTTCTCTCCCTGTAATTCAGGCTGGCCCCAAATTCACTCTATTAGCCCAGCCTGGCCTCAGATGCAAGGCAATCTTCCTGCCTCAGCCTCCCAAGTGCTGAAACTACAGATGTGTACCCCCACAGTCAGTATGGTAGCTGGAGGTGGTGTGCTCAAGACAGACGCAGACACAATGCGGTGGCTCCATGTTCTGGTTTATTGTCTGGAACATAGTAGACCCGGCTGGGCCTGTAATGAGTGACTGACTCCAGAGGGAATGCTTGTGAGGCAGGACAAATTCCTCAGAAGACTCATTCCTTTGAAACTTTGCCTCCTTGTTTCTCACTTAATGACAAGCTAGCCAGCCTGATTCTAGATAAATCATAAATGAGTTCTTTTCTGAGTTTGTTTTAGTGGTACAGAGAACTACGAATCCTCAGTTCTGTTTTTGTCTCTCTGTCTCTCTCCATTTATCATTTTTAAAAAAAATTTTTTTTTAGAGAAGGCCTCATTACATTGTCCAGGCTGAGCTCAAACTTGGGACACTCCTGACTCAGCTTCCTGAGAAACTGGGACTGCAGGTGTATGCCGCTGCTCCAGGCTTCCTGGAGCCTTGTGTGTGACAGCAGGGCCTGGGGCAGTGGCAGAGGGCAGCCAATGGTATCGGAGCAGGGGACTGGCTGGCTTGTGTTACATTTGTCTTGGAATGGTCATTGTGACCTCACACAGAACCACAGCCTTGAGCCAGACAGTTCTATGGCTGAGAAGGGCACAGGGTTGGGAGATGGCGCTAACTTGGGAGCTGGTTATCCCACTGGCACCGTATCTCAACCTTCTACTATCATTTGGTGTCCTTGTTTATGGGGTCTCTGTGCTGTGGGCCAGGTGTCACAGCAGGAAACGGGCAGCAGCCAAGACAGACTCAGAGGTAGGTGATGAAACTGTCCCCTGAAACTCTGCTCCTGTGTCTGGAACCACAGAGATGCCTGCACCTACGTGTCTGGAGGAGCTGGGTGGAGGGGGCAGGTGGCCTGGAGGCCTCCCTGCGTGACCGCAAGCCCTTCCCCTTCACTTCCACAAGCCCAGGGATCTGCTGAGTTACTACAGAAGGAGGGGGAATGAGACCCTGGCCCCTGCAGGAGCTCCGGGGGAGTGGGAGAGACGGCCAGACAGATGCGCATACAAAGGAGAGAGCAGTGAGTCGGGTTGAACACTGCCAGAGACCCGAAGGGGAGAGCGGCTGAGCTAGGCCGAGCTCTGAAGGCCTTCTGGGAGAGCTCCTTTTATTTTAGATAGGGTCTCATTATATAGTTCAGGCTGGCCTTGGGTCATTTATGTACCCCACATTGGCCTTTAACTCACAGAGATCCTCCTGCCTCAGCCTCCTAACTCTTGAGACTACATGTGTGCACCACTACTGCCGAATGTCTGGGATTGTTGCATATTACATCTCAAAAAAACAATTACTTTTGTTTTATAATTTAAAAATTTATACATGAGAAGGTGTAAGATTTTAACTGAAAACAACACATTGTTGCTAGAATCCTTATTTCCAATAGGAGAGGAATTGCCTGGCCATATTTATCTATGTTTAATTTTATTAGTAACCACAGACCACAATGCCAGGCATGGTGACTCATGCCTATAATCCCAGCACTAGGGAGGCAGAGGCAGGAGGATTGCTGTGAGTTCAGGCTTGCTGGGCTACATAGTGAGCTCAGGGCCAGCACGAACTACAAAATCAAGACCCTGTCTCAAAATAAAAAGAGATATATCATGTACAGGTACAAATTCCCTTTGATTAATGTGATGATTATGTATATTTAAATTCTACTAATAAAATTAATTTTTAAAAATATTTTATGAGACAGGGTCTTGATATGTAGTTGAGGCTGGCCTTCAATTCATATGGGGTGCAGTCTGGCCTCAAACTTAAGGAATCCTCCTGCCTCAGTTTCCCAAGTACTAGGACTCTGGTGTACACCGCCATGTCTGACTAGTTTTTCTTTCCCTATTGCATGGGTTAGACTTCCAATACAATGATCAACAGTGGTGGTAGAACGGGGATCCCTCTCGTTTCTCTATGTACAGGAAGTATGCTAGCTATAGAGTTTTTCAAACATTATTTAAATTGAGGAAGCTCCTTTCTATTTCTATTTTGCTAGGAATTTTAGCATGAATGGGTATTTTATTTTTCACTTTGCTTTTTCTTCCCTTTTCAGTTTTTAAATCATATCTATATTGGGGTTAAAGTTTGTTAACTTTAATGATTTCCTGCCTCTGTTGAGATGGTCATATGGTTTTCCTTGTTTGTTCTATCACATGCTGAATTATACTGAGATTTATAAATAATAAACCAACTGTGAATTCCTAGAACAAACAAGGGCAATCTAAACTACATAGGGAGGGGCCGGAGGTTTAGCTCAGTGGTTCCAGCACCTGTCTTGTAAGTGCAAGGACCCAGGTTCGATCCTCAGTAACCATATACCATACTGGGTGTGGAGACTCATGCCCAGCAGCAATCAGTACCACATACCACTGTGCCGGGTGTGGTGGCTCACGCCTGTAATCCCAGCACTCAGGAGGCAGAGGCAGGAGGATTGCTGAGTTCGAGGCTGAGTTCAGGGCCAGCCTGAACTGCAAAGCTAGAACCTGTCTCAAAACACTAAAAAAATAAATAATAATAAAAATAAATAAATTATGCTATTTGGTGTAATTTTGCATCTTCCTACCTTTTCAGCCTATATCTCACAACTTAGCAAAAAGGCACCTGACATCATAACATGCTGATCTTGGGAACATTGCCATTGGCCTACAATGCCCTTTTTCACCTAAAAATCAGCAGATTCTTCCAACTCCAGTACAAATGGCAATTTATTAATTCTTCCTTTTTCACTTAGGAAGTTAATCATTGTCCTCTGCATCCTCTAACATTTATCTTTCTTCCTTTCCTTTCCCTTTTCCTTCCTTTTTTTCATTTTTTTAATCTAAAAAATTTTTTTAGACAAAGTCTTGCTATGTAGCCTCAGCTGGCCTTGAACTTGCTATGTAGCCTAGGCTGGCCAGTGTTTCTGTTATAGATTTTGTTTTTTTAAAGACAGTATCTCACTTTGTAGTTCAGGCTGGCTCTGAGCTTACTATGTAGCCCAGGTGAGCCTCAAACTCATAGCAATCCTCCTGCCTCTGCTTCCCAAGTGCTGTTATTAAAGGAGTGAGCCACCACACCTAGCATTGTGGTATGTGGTACAGATTGCTAGTGGGCAGAATTATCATGCCCAGCATTATTATATATGGTTACCTGGGATCGAACCAGGGCCCTTGGGCTTGCAAGGCAGGCACTGGAACCACTGAGCAAATTCCTAGTCTTGTTATAGATTTTTTAAAAACTTTTTGAGACACAGTCTTACTTTGTAGTTCAGAATGGCCTTGAACTCACAGCAATCCTACTGCATCAGCCTCTGAAGTGCTGGGATTATAAGCTTGTGCTACCATGCCTGGTTGTTACAGCTTTTATCATGTGGTATTTTAATTTAACCTGTTTAGATAACTGTTTTGTACTAGTGTAAGATCCCGTGGTACAGGAATCTTTGTAGACTCATCA
Source organism: Petromus typicus (assembly GCA_004026965.1). NCBI lineage: Eukaryota > Metazoa > Chordata > Mammalia > Rodentia > Petromuridae > Petromus > Petromus typicus. Next base: position 27,392 of record PVIR01008679.1, read on the forward strand.
CCCACAGAATACTTAGAATTTAGTGCTCAATAGATGATTTATGAATTAATGGATATGGTGGCAATTAATGACTTGTTATAGATGTCAACTGTCCCACTATCTATTTTCAATAAGGTGAAATGTGCTGTTCATAGGTCGCTAATCTGGAAGGTAACTCTGAGGGTTAACATTTGTCATCAATTTGACTGGCTTGAGCAATGCCTAGTTAGTAACACACTCTCCTGCACATGTCCAGCGGGTTGTGAGGGCATGACCTTGGGGACTCTATCTGGGCCCTGTCCCTTCCTCTCTGGCTCTTTCTTGCTTACTCTGCTTGCTGGCTCCCACAGGGGCCTTCCTCTGCATGCCCTTGTCCCATCATACTGAATCTTTGAAACTGTCAGCCAAATGAAACTCCTTCTCCATTAAATTGTGAGAATCAAGTATTTTGTCTCAGCAACATATAGCTGACAAGCACAGTAACCTGATTTATTTTTCCTTTTGTGTTTCTGTAGACTTCAAAGGAACCTAGGGTGAAAAAGATCCAGAAACGCACAGGTCAGTTCAATCTTATCCTTAACTCTTCAGCTCAAGGCTAATGGCTGATCAGCTGTTCATTTGTTTTAAAATTCTAGCCCTACATGGCAGGTGGAGGGAGGTTGAAGAAGAAATGTAGATGGAAGGAGTGTGCCTATTCTTTGTTTTTATTTTTATTTTTTATTTTTTTGAGACAGGGTCTCACTTTGTAGTGCAGGCTAGCCCTGGACTACACTATGTAGCCCAGGCTAGCCTCAAACTCACAGCAATCCTTCTGCCTCTGCCTCCTGAGTGCTGGGATTACATGCATGAGCCACCATGCCTACCACTGTGGTATGTGGTACTGGGGGATCACTCTCAGGACATTATACTTGCCCAACAATGTCAGAACCATTGAGCAAAATTTCCAGCCCTGGGTTTCTTTTGTTTTGTTTTGTTTTGGAGACAGAGGAGTCTCTCTATAGCCCAAACTGATCCTGAATTTACTATGTATCCCAGGCTGGCCTTGAATCTGAAGCAATCTGTCGGTGTTAATCCAAAGTAGTTGAAGGAAAGGAGGCACTCAGAGATGAGTTTCAAGAGAAAGGGCAGGGGAACAGTCTCAGGGGACTGAACCCTGGCCTATCTTCCAGCAACTTCTTTATTATGCATTGGATACAAAAGTAGCAATGTAAAACACAGGGAAGAACAGGAGGTATCTTTAACCTTGAACAGTTCCCAGAATAAGCTATGCAATACTTCCTGATAACCCATAGTAACCCTTAAATCACAGTCTGTTTACCCAGACTGGTTTGCGAGACTACAGTAATGCCTTTGTGTAATGGACGCTATGTCCACCTGGAGCCCTGCACAACTATTCTTGGAGTTCTGCCAAGGAACATGCTGAAAGTTACATCTTTTCCTACATTTCCCCTTTTGTTTTTGTACTAAAATATTATGTATTTGAACAGCAAAGACAGTTTGTTGTTGTTCATAAGATTTAGAAGATGTAGAAACACGTTGTAAAACATATTTCAACACAATGTAAAAAAACAGCACATACTAAAATCAATCTCACTAGACTCAGAAACAGAATTATATGAGGAGAGGGATCAAAACTTAAGGTATCAGCTAATGTTGTCATAACATTAGAGCCACTTAGGCCAGGGATTTAGCTCAGTGGTTCTGGCTCCTGTCTTGCAAGAGCAAGGACCCGGTTTCGATCCCCGGTAACCACATACCATACTGGGTGTGGAGACTCACCCCAGCAGCAACCAGTACCACATACCACAGTGCCGGGCGTGGTGGCTCATGCCTGTAATCCCAGCACTCGGGAGGCAGAGGCAGGAGGATTGCTGTGATGTGAGTTTGAGGCTGAGCTCGGGGCCAGCCTGAACCACAAAGCGAGACCCTGTCTCAAAACAAAACAAAACAAAACCATTAGAGCCAATTAGAACAGACAATTTTTCTGTAAAAGTTTGTTGAATGTCTTGACTGAGAGCCCAAATCAAATTAGCCTCAGGATGATGTAGTAAATATAATCTCACTTTAGCCCAATCATATTTGGTCACATTATAAAGTACAGGAGTAATACAAAAATCTGTATAGTTCTAATCACATTTCAACTTTAGTTGTTTTTCTCACAATGTTTAATTGATCTCTCAAAGTTATAACAGCTTGTCTCAATTTAGCTAATTTATTAACGATTTTAGTATTTGTTTTGATGTGTCTATAATTGTTCAGTGTGTCGATTTTGTACAAAATCAGTATTTTGGATGGATTGATGTACGGCAAATCTGGCAATACCCATGATGACAGCGATGATTACTTTGACCAGTCTTTCAGTTTTTTTAAACAAGGTCTTGGTCAGTTGTTGGATCATCATCATTGTAGGAGAGTTTTGTCATTCCCTTGACAGGTGTACTGTTATTTACAGGTGGGTCTTTGTTCTAAGGATATATAAACTTTCAGAAGTTGAATCAAGAGTCATCCTGGCATTTATCCAAGTGTGTAGGGTACACGATGTATAGGTAACAATAAAGTTGTCAGCCTCTCAATGAATACAGCCTTTAGCAATAAGTAGGGCAGAGGTACAGATGTCTGAAAGCTATGTTTTTTATTTTTCTTAAAATATATGATGTTATTGTTTTTTTTGTGTGTGACATTACCCACCCAAAGAGCTAGAGGCTTAAAAGCACTTACTATGTTTTACAAGTGAGATTGTCTAGAAGAATGATAATATAACATAAGAATAGACATGCCAACACCATGTCATTGAGTAGCCTCATTAGCAGAAGAATCAATAGTAACCGAGCCATTAGATGTGTGGCAATGCCACCTGTGTTTTTGATGAGGTATTTTTTCTCATATGGAACCAAAAGGGCTCAGTTAATGATGTTTCTATTGGAAATATGAAAAACAATGTAAGGATTTACACCCAAGCACTGTTGCCAGTTGGCCCAATCTGTCTCATGTGAGGCATGTCACATCTCACATGGTGGAAGATTTGGAATATTTAAGATATCAGTCTGAGTGCTAACATTTTTATCAAACCAAGAGGCGTGAAAAAGAAACAATTTAGAAGGATGAAAAGAAGTAGCATTAGAGGAAATCATAGGCAACCACACTGTTAGCCAGTATGTCTAGCAAGATGTTTACTCATTTCCGGTTTTTAGATTTTTCGCTGAAATCTACACCTTCTCAGTATTTTTAGGAACGTAAGCATATCCTTATCTCCACTGGAGAACAGTTTTTGAGTTTCTATTTATTTCTTAAAATATTTTTCTAATAAGCAGGATGTTGTAATTTGTCTTACTAGGTAAAAATTGTCATTAAAATTTTTTTTGTGTGTGTGTAATTACTCCTGTAGGTGAGTGAAGAGATGGGAAGATAACAAAGTTAATTTGACAAGCTAGCTCTACTTGTCCCAGACAGGCATTTGTAGTTTGTTTTTTTACTAGATGGAGCTCAGTCTTTGTGGCTGGAGTAAGCTTGTCAGAGACAATCTAACTGAGGATCATCTTGCAAAACTTGAAATAAATTAGCAAAATCTGTAGAGGTTAGGCCTAGCGTGGGCTGCAACCAATTTATATCACCTAGAAGTTTTTGAAAATCGTTAAGAGTTTTTATGGTATCTTTTTGAATCTGAATTTTTTGTGGATAGATTGCTGAAGTAGTAATTCTATATCTTAAGTAGTCAATTATACTATGTTGCTCTGTTGGATTTTGTCAGGAGCTGTTCTTACACCCCAGGACTCTAAAGTATGTTTTATATCTATCAAAATTACTGTTAATTGTTCTTGGCTTTCTACCATCAAAAGAATATCATCTATAATGGCAGCAAGAAAACAGATTTTGATCTGTTGTAATGGCTGAGCAACAAAATACTAACATAGAGTGGGATTATTTATCATGTCTTGAGGTAATACTTTCTATTGATAGTATTTAACAGGTTTAGTACTGAAAGTAGGTACGGTGAAAGCAAACCTTTCCCGATCCAAATGTTGTAATGGGATGGTAAAAAAAACAATCTTTAAGATCTGTTATAAGCAAAAACCATTTTTTGGGGGGAAGCACTGAAAGAAAAGAGATTCTAGGTTGTAATGATCTCATAGGCTGAATGACTTTGTTCAAGGTCTTAAATCAGTCAATGTTTTTTTAAAATCTTTTTTTAAATCACAAAGACAGGAGAATTTTAAGCACTATTTTTGTTTGTTTGTTTGTTTTTTAGTTTTTTGAGATAGGGTCTTGCTCTGTAGGTTAGGATGGTTCTGAACTCAGCAGTCCTCCTGGCTCTGAGTGCTGGCCTCAGGCCTGTGCAGGCCTGAGCCACCACCCAGCATTGTGGTATGTGGTACTGATTGCTGGTGGGTGTGAGTCATCACGCCCTACTTTGTTGTGTGTCACTACAGGGGATTAATTGCTGGATTTTGCAAGGCAGGAGCTGGAGCCATTGAGCTAAATCCCTGGCTCCAGTAGACTTTTTTATATGACCTGTCATCGATTGCTCCTCCACTAAAGTCCTTAAAGTTTATATTTTTTTGGTTAAGGGCCACTGCTCAATCTAATTGAGACCCTAATGTCTCTTTTGAGTAGATTTTGATATAGGAAGGCAAATGTCATTTTTATCTTTACTTAACCCTTTCCCTAGAAGATATCTCATTTTGTACATTTTTTTTAGCATTGTCTGACAAAGCAGGAATGTACATTTGTGTAATTTTTTTGTTTCTATCTCAGAGGTTATCTCTCTCTCCCAAAAAAGTCACTGTAATTGGGGACCTGCTCAAGAATAGCAGCAGCTAAATCTTTCCAGTCTCTGGGAATTATTTTACAGGCAGTAGCCCAATTATTAATGATTTGTTGAACATAAGGAGAATGTACTTCATAAGAAACTATACTTTAAAAAAAAAGTTTTTACATCTTTAAGTTTTGGAGGAGTCCAGTTAAGCTGATTATACTCATTTGGATATTGTTGATTAGGGGGCATTTGTTGGATAGTAATGGGAAACATTTTTAAAGGAGAAATATAATTTTTTAGGAGCTTTTTTAGAGTAACACCTCTTACTGTTTCCCCAGCCATTTTTAATGAAAGGCTGAGGGTTTACTATCTTGGATAGAGATGGAATTTGCTGTTTTTGTAATATTGCCTTTTTCTCTAGCCAACTCTAAAAAAGTTGAGAGTTTTCTATTTTTTACAGAGAATGTCAATGTCTTTTGTCTTTGCAGTAGCTCAGTCTTATGTTGTAACTTTCTCATCTGAGTAATCAAATTTTCAACGTTATTTTTCTTTTCATCTTTATTCTCAGAACTGTCTTTATGTACATTTTTGTATTGGTGAAGGAGATGGTAGTTTCTCTTCTGGTTCTTTCTTTTGACTAACTGGCTCATTTATTATTTTTTTTCTTAGATTTTTTTTTTCTCTCTTGTCCGAGATCAGTTTCTGAAGGATCGGACTGTAATGGGTGTAAGGCAGCAGTGATTAGATTATATAGAGACCAAATTTTTAAAGGAATCATTTTATCTTTCTGATGAGCACAGCAAAATGACTTTATTATCTGTTGTCAGACCTTTAAATTTAACTGAACTTGAGGAGTAGCCTTAAACCAGTGGCAATGTTTTTTACTAACACAAACAATTTATTCTATTTTTTTTCCAATTTACCCCACTACCTTGTAGCAAACTTTTAAGCAGATGAACATACTGAGTTTTTTTTTTAAAGTTTTTTGAGACAGGTTCTCGCTTTGTAGTTCAGGCTGGCCCTGAGCTCATTAAGTAGCGCAGGTGAGCCTCAAACTCACAGCAATCCTCTTGCTTCTGCCTCCCGAATGCTAGGATTACAGGTGTGAGCCACCACGCTCGGCACTGTTGTATGTGTTTACCAGGGATCTAACCTGGAGCCCTTGCAATAGGTGCCAGAAGCAGAGTTAAATCCCCCAGCCCTGAGCATACTGTTTTGAGCAGTTGAGCATACTTTGTGGCAGGAGTTCTCCATGACCCTACCACAGTGGAAGTCTCTACTTACTAGGGAGTGCACCCTTTGTTCTCCAAGTGTTTGGTCTTTTGACTCTTGTGTCCCTGTTCGGGCGCCACTTGGTATTAATCTGGGGTCCTTGAAGGAAACCAGGCAGGCACCCAGGGATCAGTTTCAAGACAAATGGCAGGAGGAACAGTGTTGGGAGACTGAACATTGATGTCTCCCAGCAACTTCTTTATTATGCATTGGTTACAAAAGTAGCAATGTAAAGCATGGCAAAGAACAGCAAATTATCTTCAACCTGAACAGTTCTCAGAATAAGCTATGCAGTACCTCCCAATAACCCATAGAAACCTTTAAATCACAGTCTGTTTACCGAGACTGGTTTGTAAGACTACAGTAATGCCTCTGTGACCGTGATAAGAACACTATTCCACCTGAAACCCTGCACAACTATTCTTGGAGTTCTGCCAAGGAACATGCTAAAAGTTACATCTTTCCTTACAATGATTCTCCTGCCTCAGCCTCCCAAGTGCCAGGACTTGAGGCGTGTCCAGTGTGCCTTTTTAAAAATAGTAGCTGTACTTCCAAAGAGATGTTTCCATGGTTCTTTTATTTATGCTTTCGTTTTTCCTCAATTTTTATGCAAAGAGCAAAGTAAGGGGAAAAATTACTCTAAGGAAGAAGAATAAAGATTAACTACCAAGGGTTTGGTAAGGGAAGCTTCAGTGCCTTTTCTTCCCTACCACAGATGTCAGACAGATTTTTTTTGAAGGAAAAAAATCTATCAGGACCTCTTTTTTCTCTACTCCAACTGCTTATTCCCATGATCATTCTGGTTCTTTACAAGGCTGACATCTACTATATGATGATGGCAGTATAGTATTATCATTACTTTTATAAACTTGAGACCTGATCTCTACCATTATGATATTGAGCATGACCTTATCTTTGTTTCCTTGTTGCTAGATCTCAGAGGTCAATACTAACAAATTCTTCATCCTGATTCCTAGTTCTAGAGCCAGAGGAAAACCTCAGCATGGATTGGAGTGAAGATAACCTGACACAGTAAGTAAAGTCTGTCTTCAGCTTGTTCTATATAAAACATCCTACCTGTAAAAATTAGGAGCAAAATAATTGGTCCTCTTCTTTTGAGATGAGTATGGTCTTTTTTTCTAAGTTAAATCACTCTTTTTATGGCTTGCTTACTAATTCTTTGATATCTATTAATTACTCTGACATCTTCTATTGCATCCAGCATTTCAGAACTCCCTGCAAGACGGACCCAGGAATATATCCTCTGGTCAATGGCCAGGAGTCTTCAACAGATCTTCCAGCACCTGGAAAGTGCAAGGTCAGAAAACATAATTTCTGGATGGAGGACTGAATGTTGTAATGCATTAAGAGGGAGAAGGAAGAAAGTAAAAGAAGGAAGCAAAGAAGGAAGATTTTTTTTTTTCTGGTGTTGAGGATTGAACTGAGAACCTTTGTGCTAGGGTACATCCCCAGCCTTTCAATTTTTTTTTTCCATTTTTTGATACAGAACCTCAAACTGGCCAGGCAGGCACTAGGCCACTGAGCTACTTCCCTAGCCTTTAAATTTTTTAATTAATTAATTAATCAATTTTGTGTTTGGTTTTGTTTCTGCATTTTGAGACAGGGTCTTGTTATGTCGTTCAGGCTGGCCTCAAGCTCACCTATGTACCCCAGGCTGGCCTAGAACTTGAGGCAATCCTCCTGCCTCAGTCCTCCAGTGCTGAGATGACAAGGGTGCACCACCTCAGCTCTAAGATTTTTACTTTGAGGCAGGATCTCACTAAATCACTGAATTCCCCAAGGCTGAGCTCAAACCTTCAAATCCTGACCTCAGCTTCCCAGAGTGTTTTTATTGCAGGTGTGTGGCATCATACCAATTGAAATTGGCAGTGGGAAAAATCCTGAGTTCAATTTAGTTGAAGTATTATTTCAGAAATGGTTGCCTACCCTTGCCCAGTAGAGGGATTTTTTTTTTCTCATTATTATTTGATGTTGAGGGAAGTAACTTTTTTTTCTTTTCCAACCCTCCCTGAGGCCAAAAGTATTTTGCATTTAAAAAGGACACTCTCAAAAATAAAACATAAATAAAAAGGACACTTTTCATTTCCTGTTTTTTCCCCATTCTTTGACACCAAAGCAAATAGAAACTTTTCTTTATTTCTTAGATTAAGTCTTATGGAATTGGATTTGCCGGAATCACAGGATATGACTTCTTCCATCACCTCTTTTCTTGAGGCTCAGGAAACTGTTCCACCCTGTTGTGTTTGTGCAAAGGCAACATATTCCATGGACAACAGCATCTCCTCTGGATCATCAAGCAGCAGCTCCAGCCTATCTTACCTTCCTGCCTTCTTTGAAGGGACAGAGTGGCAATTTCAAAGCAGTTCTTTGCCTGTTTCCCGAAGAAAGCGACAATCTATGTTCAGGAATCAAGTCACGTCTCTGTCGCCTTTTCCGCTGTCAGAGTCTGAAGAACCAGAACATCTCCAGAACTTGAGAGCTCTTTCATACGTACTGCCACATAACTCTCTTAGTGACTCTACATCCGAACCCCCAAATGTTTGCAAAGAAGAGAAAACAAAAAATAAGAGAAGAAGTAGGAATCATCTCTTAGTAGAAAATGGGCCAAATTCTGATTTGAATGAAAGACCAGGGCTCCCGGGGTGGGGTCTGGCCAGGCTCTCTCCTTTGGCTAGAGGGGAGCTAGAAGGACATATGTCTTGGAAGGTTTGTACTTTGAAAGAACAAATAGTTCCCGTGCCTGTGGAGAAATCATGGGCAAGGCTAAATTATCTGATTGAAGTACCAGGAAGAGTTCAAGAACACACCCAAACCCCATTATCTGCACTCACTCATCAAAGCACTGAGCAAAACATTAACAATAAATCCCGAGCCCCTCCATTATTTCAGCTTCATGTGAACACTGGAGTGGAATCTGGATTAAATAGGACAGAAAGAAAAATTTCACAGCAGACTAATACACAAGTGAGTAGTAGGGACCTGACCCGAAGACCTCCTTATAAAGTCACAGATAACATAAAGATAACTCCTTTGGCATTGCTTCAGGTCATGAATTCAATGGGGATGATCCCAGAATCACATTTAGAAGTGACAGGATCTGTGGATTTGTTCCAACAGGCACCAAATCAAGCTATAAAGTCAACAGAAGTCATGGAAACAATGCATGTAACTCCCAAACCATCAGATCAGATAACTGAATCAGTGCAGGTAACCCCAAAGACTCAGTACCAAATTGTAGAACCAAACAAGATGGCCTCAAGACCAAATCAAGTCATAGATAACATGAAGATAACTCCTGTAGCATTGCTTCAAGTCATGGATTCTAAAAGAATGATTAATGAATCATATCCTCATATCACAGAATCACTACGAATGACCCCAAGGCCACAATATCAAGCCATGGAGTCTGTGGAGATGAATACATTGTTGAACCAGCAAGCCATTAAACCAGGAAAGATGAGTTCAGTCCCACAATGCACAATCATGGAAACTGTGGAAATGGCCCCACAGCCAAAGCACAAAGTCACAGAATCAGAGAGTATGACTTCAGGATCACAAAGTCAGTCCCTGGAACAAGTAAAGATTCCTTTAATACATCAAAACACAGAATCACTGAAAATGATCTCAACACCATTACCTCAGGTAACTGATTACATGAAAGTAACTCCAGTGGCACTCTTAGAAGCTGTGAGTTTCATGGCAACTTCACCAGCACAGTCCCATGATATAGAATCTGGGGGTTTGATCCTAGGCTCACAGTCTCAAATTGCAAATTTGACCCCCACGCAAACTCAACCAGATGGTCTGACTTCTAGCTGTTCTACTGCTATTGCCCCAGTAGGAGTCGTAGAATCTATGAGTTTACCTCCAGAGTCACCACTGAAAGTAATGGAGGCAAGGAAGAGTCTAACACCATCACATCAGTCCATATATTCCCTAAATGTAAACTCGATAGCACCGAGTTCACCCATGACTATGATCACAGAACCACAGTCACAGGTTGTAGAATCTGAGGGTTTGGTCCCTCAGCCAATATCCCAAGGCAGTCATAAGGTGACAGAAACTACAGGGTTGACTTCTGACCCACGGCTACAAATTAAGAAATCTGTACAGTCGATACAATCACATCATAAAATAATGGAACCATTGGAGACAACCCCAACATCACTAGGGCATGGTAGAGAATTTATAGGAACGTGCCAAAAGCCACCGCATCAAGTCGCACAACCTACAGTAATGCCTACCGCGTCTCTGCTTCAAGGAGTGAAATACATGGGGGGGAAGCTGATACCACAACCTAAGTTTACAGAATCTACAGAATTATCCCCAGAATTGTCAAATGTAAAATCTAAAAACCTGAACCTGGGACCAGAGTTGCAAAGTATGAAATCTATAGACACATCCACAGGTTTAGACCCACAAGTGGTAAAATATGAACAACTTATTCCAAGTAAGAAATCTATGGGTTTGGCCCCAGAAGTTCAACGGCAGAGTGTAAAATCTGAGGCACTAGCCCCCACACCACAGCTGCAAAGTAGGAAATCTATGGATTTGATCCCCAGTTCACAGTTTCAAGATATACAATGTGTTCATTTGGCTCTACCACCAGAGTGTCAAGATATAAAAATGGCACAGCTGACCCTAAAACCATCACAAGAAGAATCAAAGCAATGGTTACAAGACACTCACTCGGAGGAAGAAGCCCCAGTACTATTACCTAAAGACACGAAAGCTCCTCAAATGATACAATGTAGGAAATCAACTCCTGAGACACAAGGGCAAAGTGTGAAATTGATCCCAGGTACAAATCTTCAACCAGCAAAATATGTAGAGTTGAACTCTGATCAAAAGCACCGTGCCACAAAACCTGGAGGATTGACGGTAGGGTCTTTAGGGATGATCTCAGAGTTAGGACACCAAGGAACAGTAGAAAAACTGACTGCTGATACTTGTCACCAAGTGCAAGAATCTGTTGGGCTGACACAATCATCTTTAGGAATTACCCCATTTCCACTGAGCCAAACTTCATCTATAGAAATGAGCCCATCATCACTCCAAGACACTACTAGGACTATGCTCCCACCTGTAAAAGTGGTAGGGTTGACTCCAGAAATACAACACACAATAAAAGAATCTCTGGATTTGATACCGAGATCAAAGGTACAAAGTATGAAATCAGATGTAGTGATCTCAGAGCCACATTTCCAAGGTACGAAATTTGTTCATCTGAATGTACAACCATGTTCAAAAGGTAGCACACTGTTGGAGTTGCCTCTAAAGTCAGAGTATAAAGACACAGAAACTATGGGGCTATCATTTCCTCAAGATGAGAAGATCCAGAGGGCCACCCAAGAACCATGCTCAGCAACTAAATCTCTAGAGTTGATTCTAAGACCAGAGATAGAACATAAGAAATCAGATTCATTACTCCAAAATTTGAAATCTGTTGAATTAACCTCTGGATCATTCCCATTAGTAACAGAAGCTGCCGAATTAATTACAGGACCAAAACCAGACATTACAGATTTGACTCCACGGCCACAGCTCCAGGGAGTAAAATCTAGGCAGACTGATTCAGGATCACACCTGCAAGATGCAAAATGTATGAATTTAATTCCACAGTCAAGAATAGGAGGGGTAGAGTGTGAGAGGTCAAAACCAGAGGAAATGGTACAAAGTATTTTATTGGAAGAACTGACTAAAGGAGCAGAGCTCCAAAGTGTGAAATCTGTAGATTTAAATCTAGACGTCAAATCCTCTAGATTGACTCTACCACCACAGATGCAAAGTGTCAAATTCTCAAAATTACCTCCAGGATCACTTCAAAGACAAAAACCTGTGGAGTTAATTTCAAGGCCTCCACATTATGATGTGATACCTGTTGAAAGGACTTCAAGTACCCCAGTGCAAAAAATCAAATCATCAGACTTTATCCCAGGGACCGAAAATCAAAGTGTGAAATCTATACAGTCGATTCCAGGACCATGCTTGCAAGATATAAAATTTTCACATTTGATTTCAGAGCCAAAGCATCCAGGTTTCAAACCAGGACCTCCGCTTCAAGATACAAAGTCTGGGAAGTTTGTAACAGATTCCTCTTTGCAGTTGAAACAAGGTCTACAACTTGACATGAAATCTATTCTGTCCACTGAAGGATCACATTTTCATAACATGAAACCAACAATACTGACCTCAGAACTACAATTTCAAGATGTGAAATCTGAGGAAGTAAAGCAAGGGCAGAAAGATAGTAACATTTCTAAATCGGTTTCAGAGACAAAGCCTCAAAGTATCATATTTGCAGAGCAGATTCAGGGTATGAATTCTGCAGCAGTGATTCCAGGGGTAGGGCAGCATGATTCCAGATTAACAAAGATGTCCCAAGGGTCTCGAGATACAAAACAAGTGGGGCTTCACCAAGGGCCATGGCTGCAAGAAGTCAAATTTTTTGATTTAACACCAGGAACTCGACCTCAAAGTATGAAATCTTCAGAGTTAAACACAGGGCCACAGCTAGAACGTGTAAAATTTTCAGAGCTGACCTCACCACCAGAGAAGCAAGGGGTAAAGCCACAGTTATTAGTACCACAATCACAGTTTAAAGATGTAAAATATGTAACAGTAGAGCAATTACCCAGCTTTGAAGGTGAAATTTCTCATAAATCAGTTTCAGAGCCACAGATACCAAATATGGAATCTATGGAGTTGGCACCTGGAACACAGTTACCGTGTGCAAACCATTCTGAGTTGATGAGAGGGCAACAATATATGAAATATTCTGAATTGATCCAAAAGCCACAGCTGGAAGATATAAAATCTGTGGAGCAGACCCTAGTCTCAAAGCTTCAAGGTGTAAAATCTGAGAAGCTGATCTCAGAACCACAGACAGAAAATAGGAGATCTGTGGAGTTAACCCCAAAAGCACATTTGGGAGGTCTGAAATCTATGAAGTTAACACCAAAATCAGAGCCAGAAGAAGTAAAATCTGTGGTGTTAAGCCCAAGGTCACAAATGGGGGGCATAAAATCTGGGGAGCTGGCCTCAGGTTCAGAAGTTCAAGGTTTAAAACCTGAGTTGAAGCTTTTAGGATCACAGTTGAAAGATAAGAAATCTGTGGTCTTAACTCCAAAACCCTGTCAAAAAGATATGAAATCGATGGAGTTAATCTCAAGTCCCCAGCTAGAAGATTCAAAATCTGTGGAGGTGACTCCAGGTTCAATAATTCAAGATCTGAAAACTGAAGAATTAGTCCCAGGTACAAAAGTTCAAGATATGAAAGGTATGAAACTGAAATTTGGGCCAGAGATGCAAGGTGGGGGTTCTGTGGCTTTTCCACCAGATCCACTGGTTCAAGTTGTTAAATCCAAGGAGGTTCTTCAAAGGCCTCAACTGCAGGGTATGAAACCCGAGGAACTGGTTTCAGATCCACAAATGCAAAATATGAAACATCTGACTATCACTCCATTTAGTAAACCACAAAATTTAAAATCTGTAAAGGATACACCGGATTCACAGCTGCAGGCTGAAAAATCTGGGAAGCTGGTCCTAATGTTAAATAGGCCAGAGGCAAAATCTGTGAAGGCAACTGGGAGACAAAGGTTTCAAGGAGTAAAATCTATGGACTTGGCCCCAAAACAACAATTTCAAGGGGTGACACCAGTAAGTTTAACTCTTGATCCTGGACAGGATAACCAACTATTTATAAATTTGCCAGGTTGGAAACATGTGAATTTAGAACAACTGAAGAAAGGATTTGAGTCAAATTCTTTAATGTCTGTGGAGTTAGTTTCAGAGCCCAAATCTAAGAGTATAAAAGCTGTATACCACAATTCTAAGATGGAGTTTAAAAATGTGAAATCATGTGAATTGGCTCCAGAAGCAGTTAGTCAAGATATAAGAGCTAAAAGACTCAAATATGAACCACAGTTGCAAAGTAGGAAATCTCCCAAATTGACCCCAGGACCACAGCTTCAAGATAGGAAAACTGTGGAGTTAAACAAAGAGTCACGGGTTGGAAATATGAAAACTATTCAGTGGGTATCCAGACCTGAGTTCCAAGGAGAGACCTCTGTAGGGTTAATTCTCGAGTCAAAATCTCAAAGTTTTAAACCTGCAGAATTGAAATTTCCCATACAGTCAGGAAATATGAAGCTATCTGAATTGACTCCAGGACCTAAACATGAAACAACCAAGTCAACAGAGCTTAATCCTCAGTCAGAGTTACAGTGTGTGAAAACCCCTGAATTGTTCCCAGGACAGTGGCTACAAAACAGGAAAACTGCTGCATCATACTCAGAGCTACAGCTTCAAGGTGTGAAAACTGTGGAATTAAACAAAGAGCCACAGTTTGGAAGCAGGAAATCTTTGCAGTGGATACCAGGACCTGGGTTCCAAGGTCTGAAATCTACAGGATTAAATCTGAAGACACAATCTCAAGGTGTCAAACCTACAGGGTTGAAATCTTCTATACAGCTGGGAAGTGTGAAGTCACCTGAATTGACTCTAGGGTCAAAATTTCAAGATGGAAAATCTATGAAATTTAACCTTGGGCCGCAGATACAGTGTGGGAAAACCCCCGAGTTGTTCCCAGGGTCAGAGCTACAAAAAAAGAAAAATTTTGGATCAACCTTAGAGCCACAGCTTCAAGGAAGGAAATCTCTAGAATCATATCAAGGGACACAGCCTGGAAATACGAGGACTACTGAGTGGATGCCAAGATCTTTGCTAAATCTTGGGCCACAATCTCAAAGTGTCACAGCTGCAGAGTTGAAACCTTCAAAACAACTGAGAGATGAGAAGACATTTGAGTTGCCTCCGAAGTCAAAGCTCCAGTGTATACAATCTTCGGCATCAATCCAGGAATATTACCCTCAGGGGTTCAAACCCATAGATTTGAAGTCTGGGCCAGAGTTCAAAAGTATGAAATCACATGACCTGACTTCAAGGTCAAAGCTCTGTGATGTAAAATCCATGGTATTCAATCCACAGCTTAATTTGCAACCTGTGAGATCTCCTGAGTTGACCCCAGGACTACCCTTGCAAGTGAAATCCTCAGAGTCATCCCCAGGAACACAGCTCCAAGGTATGAAGTCTGTTGTGTTTATGCAAGAGGCACAGCCTCCAGAAGTGAAATCCAAGCTAGTAAGCCAACAGCCACAATTACAAAGTGATAACATTGTAAAGGTGAACTCTCCATTAAACTTGAAAAGTGTGAAATCATCTGAATTGCCTCTTCAGACACAGCCTCAAACTGAGAAATCTGAGGAGTTCAACTCTGGACCCCACTGGCAAAGAACAAAATGTTGTAAGTTGACACCCGAGGCAAAGTCTAAACATATAAAATACATTCAGTTAAGCCCCAGCTCACAGTTGAAAGGTATACCATTTTCTGATTTGACCATGGGAAACAAGATTCAAGGAGTCAAATCTACTGACTTCAAACCTCAGCCACAGTTGGAAGGTGTAAAATCTTCTGAGTCAGTACCAAGGACAAAGCTTCAGGAAACAAAACTGATGGAATTCAACTCAGGCCCACAGTTGCAAGATGTGAAATCTTCTAGGTTGATCATGGGTATAAAGCTTCAAGATACAAAATCTATAGATTTTAGTCCTAATCTACACTTACAAGGTGTGAAATCTTCTAAAGTGGTCCCAGGGAAAAAGCTTCAAGATGTGAAATATGTAGGAGACAAATCTACTTCAAAGTTACAAGGTGGGGAATCTGATTTGATCCTGGGGAGGGAGTTTCCAGATATGAAATCTGAACAACATTTTAAAAAAATAAAAGCTTTTGAAGTGGCACTAGAGACAAAAACTCAAGAGGTCAAGGTGGTGAATTTAAACTCTGGGCCACAGACTCAAAGCCAAAAATCTTCTGAATTGGTTGAAGGGACAAAGCTTCACAATGTGAAATCTGTAGAATTCAACAATGGCCCGAAGTTACAAGGTGCAACACTGGCTTTTATACCACAGATAAAGCTTGAAGGTGGGGAATCTGAAACATTCCACTCAGGCCCCCAGTTGCAAGATGTGAAATATTCTAAGCTGATCCCAGGGACAATGCTTAAACATTTAAGCCCTATACAGTTTAGTTCTAGACCATACTTGCAGGGTGTGAAATCTGGCATGTGTCCACAAACAAAGCTTCAAAAAGAGAAATCTTCGGGAGTTATGCCTCAGTCACTGCAACAGGATGTAAAACCTGCTCATGTGACTCTAAGTAAGGTACAAGATAGGAAATTTTTGAAATCCAACTCTGCTCCACCATTCCAAAACAGGAAATTGTCTATGTTGATACCAGAAATATGTGAAAGTATGAAATCTATGGAATTCAACACAGGCATTGAATTGCAAGATGTCAAACGTGAGTCTACAAACCTTCCAACAATGAACTACACAGGGGTCAATGATGGCTCAAAAAAATCTGAGTTGAAACCTACAACAGAGCTTCAAGAAACAAAATCTAAGGTGCTCTGCCTTGCACCACATTTGCAAGGTATAAACTCTTCCACATGCACTCCAGGGCTAAAACCTCAGTGTGTAAATTCTGCTAAGTGCAAACCTGAGCCCCATTTGAAGTACATAGATTTCTGTACATCCTCTCCCAAGCCAAAACTTCAGTATATAAAGTCTATGGGGTGCAATCCTGAGACATATTTGCAAGGTGTGAATTTTTCTACATCATCTTCAGAGCAAAAACCTCAGTGTGTAAATTCTACAGGGTGCAACACTGGGCAACATTTACTGGGTGTGAACACATCTGCATCTTCTTCAGAGCCAAAAGTTCAGTGTGTAAATTCTACTGGATGCAGTCCTGAGATACATTCGCAGGGTGTGAATTCTTTTGTGTCCTCTTCAGGGC
Source organism: Petromus typicus (assembly GCA_004026965.1). NCBI lineage: Eukaryota > Metazoa > Chordata > Mammalia > Rodentia > Petromuridae > Petromus > Petromus typicus. The sequence continues at coordinate 44,278 of PVIR01008679.1, forward strand.
CCAAACCTCAGTGTGTAAATTCTACTGGGTGCAACTTTGGGCCACATTTGCAAGGTGTGAATTTTTCTGCATCTTCTTCAGAGAAAAAACCTCAGTGTGTAAATTCTACTGGGTGCAACTCTGGGCTACATTTGCAAGGTGTGGAAACATCTGCATCTTCTTCAGAGCAAAAACCTGAGCATGTAACTTCTATAGGGTGCAACATTGGACAACATTTATTGGGTGTGAATACATCTGCATCTTCTTCAGAACCAAAAGCTCAGTGTATAAATTCGACTGGGTGCAACCCTAAGACACATTTGCAGAGTGTGAATTCTTTTGTGTCCTCTCCCGAGCCAAAACCTCAGTGTGTAAATTCTACTGGATGCAACTTTGGGCCACATTTGCAAGGTGTGAATACATCTGAATCTTCTTCAGAGCCAAAACCTCAGTGCATAAATTCTACTGGATGCAACCCTGAGAGACATTTGCAGGGTGTGGATTTTTTTATGTCCTCTCCAGGGCCAAAACCTCAGTGTGTAAATTCTGCTGGGTGTAACTCTGGGCCACATTTGCAAGGTGTGAATACTTCTGCATCTTCAGAACCAAAACTTCAGCGTGTAAATTCTACTGGATGCAACCCTGAGACACATTTGCAGCATGTGAATTTTTCTGTATCCTTTCCAGGACTAAAACCTCAGTGTGTAAATTCTACTACTGGGTGCAACCCTGGGCCACATTTTCAGGGTGTAAACTCTTATGCATCTTCTTCAGAGCCAAAATCTCCATGTGTAAATTCTATTGGGTGCAACCCTGGGCCACATTTGCAAGATGTGCCTTTTGGATTACCTCCAGTTTCAAAACTTCAAAAAATGATACCTTGTAAGTTGAATTCAAGGCCAAAAGTTCAAAGTAATACATCTATGATAGTCAACTCTGAACCTCACTTTCAAGGCAAGAAATCTTTTGAGTTAATTCCAGGGACAGAGTTTCAAGAAGTCCAATTTTCAGAGAGTGAACCCCAGGGGAAGCAGCAAGTTGTACAACCTACGTTCACTTTAGGGCCTCCATCAGATGGTGTGAAATCTGTGGTAGTTTTACCAGTTCCACTGCTTAAAGATGTAAAGCCTGAGGAGATGATCAAACAATCATTGCTTTCTGGTGTGGACTCTGTAAAAGTAATTTCAGGCTCAAAGCTGCAGGAATTAAAATATGAGATGTTTGATGTGGAATCTGTGGAGCTGAGGACAAGATCCCAACAGCAAGTTATAGATAGCCAAGAGCTGAATTTAGAATGGCAAGATAGGAAATCAGTAGTATTGGCACCAGAGCCACCTAGGAAGCTCTTACCAGGACCAACATTAACCAGTGTCAAATTTTCAAATATATGTCCAGAACCACAACCACAAAGTATAAATTCTTTGGAGTTTACTTCAGAGACAAAGTTGCAAAGCATAAAACATGTGGAATTATCTTCATCATCTCTGCAGCAAGTTGCAAAGTCTGCGGAGTTAGCACCAAGGCCACTGCCCCAAAAAGTGAAGTCTGAGAGTCAATCTCTGAGAACAAGTTATCAAATCATAGAATCCCCAGAAATAATCCCTAGAATTGAGCATCACTTTATAGAGTATTCCGAGATGATCCCCAAAACAAAGCATCAAGTGTCTGAAAATGTGAATTTAATTTCAATACCAATATATCAAGCCACAAAATCTTCAGAAATGACAGAAAGGTTGGCATATAAAGACACAGAGACTATAGAGAAATTTGTGGGGTTGACCCCAGAGCTAAGAGGTAAAGCTACGGAATCTTCAGGGATACCTCTGCAATTAGATCTTCAAGTGTCAGAATTTGTTAATCTGACTTCATTGCTAAGTAACCAAGGATCAAAATCCTTAGAATTAACCACAGGAAAAAACCATGATTTGGGGGAGTTAGACATAAAGCCTCTGCAGCAAGTTAAAGAATCTGAAGAGATGACTCCAGAGTTCAAGCATCATGTTACAGAAAGTGTAGAGTTGACTGGTGAAGCAAAGCTGCAAGGGAAGGAATTTCTTGAAGTGACCTCAATGCCAGTAAGTCAAGCCACTGGATGTGCAGGACAATCTCCAGGGTTCTCTCCTCAAGCCATAGAACCCACAGGAATAATTTCTGAGAAAAGATCGCAAAATGAAGAATCTATAATTCTGATACCAAAGTCATTATATAATTTCCCACTCTCTGCCACACGAATGACACCAGGGCTAGTACCTCAAGTTCCTGGATCTGCAGGGTTGATTTTTGAGGAACCTACAGGGGTGATTCCAAAGTCACAAGATTATGAGAGAGCTTCAGGAAAAACACTAAAACTAGGCTATCAAGTCCCAGAATCTGTAAGTTTGACCTTTAAGGAAGGACCTCAGATGGAGGAATCCTTAAAGTTTCCCCCAAAACAAATAAGACAAGGTGTGGAACATAAAGAATCTGGAAAGCTCACCTCTGAGACAAGGCAGGAAGGAGTGGTATCAACTAAATTAACACAGCTACAAAATCAAAGTATGAAAATTTCAGGGATAGCCCCAGCAGGACCTAGTGGTCAAAGTATAAAATTCATGAAGGTTAGCCCAAAACCATCAGATCAATTCACAGAATCTGCAAAAAAACAGCTTCATTTTGTTCAATCAGTAGCTGTAACACCAGAGGCTTCCCCCAAAATAGTTGAATCTGTGAAAGTAGTCTGTGAGCTACCAAATCAAGTTGTGAAGTCTGTGACAACCCCAGAGCCAAACTCTCAAATATCAGAATATGCTGAATTGACTCCGAAATTACAAGATGTGAGACCTTTTGAGCTTTTCTCCAGTCCACGGCTACAAAATGTGAAATCTCATAAATTAATCATAAAGCCAACACACCAAACTTTGGAAACAATGGAGCTGAGAGGGTTTCAGATTGTAAAGACTGTGTTAATCCCAGAACCACCGTTTCAAATTGTAAAATCTGAGCAATTAGCAGCAGGACCAATTCCTCAGGTTGTCGAACCAATAGGAGTAGCCATAAGATCAGGAATTGAAGTAACAGATTGTTTAGATTTACATCTAAGGTCAAATTTTCAAGACCTGATAAAACCTGGAGAATTAACCCCAACTCCAAATATTCAAGTAAAACCTGCAGAATTAGTCTTACCACACACATCTTCATTTGAGGATCCTACAGTAGTGACTCATGAGCAAAGGCTTCAGCTTGTAAAATCCACAGGGATAACAAAAGAGCCTCCTAAGATCATAAAATATGAGGATTTAAATCAAGGTCAGGTGTACCAGAGTGAAGACTCTGAGGAATTAACATCAAGAGAAGAGTTACAAATTAAGAATTATTTCTCTAGATTCCCTCAAGATCCTTTAACCCCAGTCACTGCAAGCCCTGTTAAAACATATGAATTAGGAAAACTTCAGGATTCTGAGAGATCAAAAGTATCGAGAAGCATGGATATGAACATCCTTGGGACAGACATTTTGCAGCATGAAAAGTCCTGCATGGATCCCTTTATGTTACAGTCTTCAGCTCTTCCTGTGGGCCTACATAATCAAACCTTTGATAAGACAGTGAATACCGTGGAACCCTCACATCCTGAGATCCAGAGAGAGGCTCTCATATCTGGGGAAAGAACTACAAGGAAACAGATGGAGGAAGTAGAGGACTCAATGCAAAACTATTCCCAGGCAGGTGTGGTGCCGCTGAGCTACATCCCTAGCCCTCTGCAAAACTATTCCCAACATACACTACAAGGCTGGAGATCACCACCTGGGCCCTTCCAGGCAGGATTTGGGGCTCAAAGAGACCCTACTCGACCTTTCTTGGGGAGACAACAAAATGTCTGGGAAAGTCATGCCTATAGGCAGAAACTACCTAGAAAATATCTCTCCAATATGCTAATGCTAGGGAATGTTTTAGGGACCACTATGGAAAGAAAACTTTGTTCTCAAACATGTATAGCAAAAAGAGCTGCTGCCGATACCTGTCAATCTGTTCAAAATTTATTTGGGATTCCAGCTGAACTGATGGAATTTTCCAAGGTCCTGCTAGAGAAGGGTCCAGATACTGTTCCAAAGCCTTCAGTGTTCAAAAACTACATTCAGAGGCATGCTTTATGCCATGGTTATGAAAAAAGAATGGGCTTAAGGATGTGGACACGGGGCTTCACATCTTCCATAATACAGCAGTACTCTGGTACTAGATTGAGAATAAAGAAAACAAACTCAAAGCTCAGTGCTAAGTCCAAGGAAGTCACTGAGTACATGCCAGTTTCACGTGTCGGGAGCCAGCTTCCTACCCAAGTAGAACCAGAAACTTCCCTCAGGATATCTCACAATAGGGAAGATCTTACTCCCTGTGAATCACAGACTAGTTCACAGATGAGGATATTTGAGTCCGTATGTTCCCCTGAACCAAATTACCTTTCTCAGACCAAGAACGACTTCTCAGAACAGTCTCACTTGCTACAAGATCTGCAGTTAAAAATTGCAGCAAAACTCATAAGAAGTCAAATACCTCCTAATGTTCCTCCCCCTCTCGCTTCAGGTCTTGTCCTAAAATATCCCATCTGCCTACAGTGTGGCCAGTGTTCAGGATTTAATTGCACTCATAAATTACAGACTACTTTTGGACCTTATATTCTTATCTATCCACAGCTCCACCTTGTGAGCACTCCGGAAGGCCAAGGTAAGGTTCGTCTGCGTCTTGGCTTTAGGCTGAGAACTGGGAAAAAACCTCAAGTTTCAAAGTGTCATGGAAGACACAGATACACCATACCAAGAAGCCATTTATTACTATCACAAAAGAAAGCTAAAATCTATCCCCCGGCTTCCAAGAGTGTTGGTCCCACAAGAGATTTTCAGTCTGGATCTTCCCAATCTCCTGCTCCTTCTCAAGTCCACAGGAGAAAGCCATGGAGTAGGCCTGAATTAAACAGAAAGACAGAAATTGGAGAATCTGAGCACGATGAATTCCCTACTAAAGTTCATGCTCTGTCAGAGAGTGATTCTGAAAGTAATCATGATGAAAAATGCACTAAAGTGAATACAAAAAAGACTTCTAATTCAAAATATCCAATGAGAAGAATCACAAAAGGACTTAGATCACCAAACACAAAGTTTTATACACACAGTGGAACCACAATACAAAGTAGTTCTAGAGAATTAGCAGCACCTTTAAGGAGGAAGAGAATCAGAGCAGCTCAAATAAATACTGCTTCTTTAGAAAGACAACCTAAGAAATCCTCCCATCCCAAGTTCATGCAATTGTTTTTTCAAGGCCTAAAGCAGGTATTCCAATCAGCACACAGAATTATGCCTTTTGTTGGACAGAAACCTGACGACAGGACAAAGCTAGACAATTTGTGGTCAAGTGAAGACAACAGTTTACAACAAAAATCTAGGGACTATCACTTACCAAGATATAGCAAAAAAATTGTCAGGCAAAGACCAAAAAGTCCAATCATCAAGCAGGAGGATAGATTTTGGGGAGGAACAGACCAATGCAGATCTGTTCTTCAGCCAAAACCAGCTAGCTCTTCCCACTCCAGATTTCAACAAATGCCCCAGCTCACAGCTCACCAAAGAGGAATTACTTTCTACACCTCCACCACGCAGCCTGTGGGTACAGTTCAAAGTGTCAATAGCAGCGATGCAAAGAAAAACTTCCACAAAGATGAAATCTCCAGCCAAGAATCTAAGAACTTGCCTAAACCAGGAACCAGATTTCAGGCTCAACAGAGAAATCTACCTGGTTCCCTTCGGAAGAGAACTTTGCAGAATAATCTCAAAGAGAAGCACATACCCAAGACTCAAAACCACCACAGCTCCTACAGGGACAGAACCCGACACCATCGACACCATCGCAGTCCCTCTGACGGGAGAGGTCCCAGTACCTCACAGAGAAGACATCGCAGTCCCTCAGAGAGGAGACGTCGTGGCCCCTCAGAGAGGAGACATCGTAGTCTCTCTGCGAGGAGAGGTCGGAGTTCCTCAGAGAGGAGACACAGTACCTCACAGCGAGGCTGTCACAGTCCCTCAAAGAGGAGACACCGCAGGCCCTCAGAAAGAAGCCACAGTCCCTCACAGCGAAGCTGTCACGGTCCCTCTGACAGGAGGTGCCGGAGACCCGCAGAGAGGAGCCGTCGCAGTGTCTCAGAGACAAGCACCACTCACCATCCGTCTGCGAGGAGAGGCCATAGTTCTGGGAGGTCAACCCGTCACAGTCACTCTGAGAGGAACCGTCGCAGTCCCTCGGAAAGAACGCATCTCAGCACCCCTGAGAGAACCCGGCTCAGCCACTCTGAGAGGAGTCAGCGCAGTTGTGCTGAGCAAACCCATCACCACCTCCCTCAGGGGAGGCTCAGGGACAGTTCCCCAAAGGAGAGGCCCACACAGTTCATCTAAAGATTTCAAGAGTTACTTAAATGTGTCTCCTAGGGACACACTAAAAAATTCAAGAGGGGGGCACGTTTGGAGGCCTGAAAGCTGGTAGATTATCGATGTCTCCTTCAACTCTTTACCTAGCTCCCTTTTCCTGACTTTCTTCCTCCTCAGCCATCACCTCCATTTCCTGCCTCCTTAGCAGTGAAAGCGCTTCTATGCTTCTCTATCTGGGGGGAGGGGAGCAAGGATGAGTGATTTCTCTAAGATCAATAAAGGGACAATAATTGATCTCCGTGTGCATTTACAGGACCACTGGCGGGCTGGGGGAAGGGAGGGACACGGCGGAGGGGAAAGAGATGGAACACAGGGCTGGGGGTTCTTCTGCATCGTCTCCTCACGCCGCGCCTCCGCTCTCTACTCATCGCTCCCGCTGTCTCCCAGGTCCCGCGCCGCAATGGGGGGCGGGGTCTCTGTGGACGCCGAGTGAGTCGTCACGTGACTGCTCCCCGCTGCAGCCCCCTTGGAAGCTGCTAGGCGGAAGTAGGTGTTCAGACCGGACTAGGCAGCGCGGAGTCCACATCCGGGAGAGGAGAGGAGAGCGGAAGTGGCGTCGGTCTGGACGGAGCCCTTGGGTGAAATTGTTAGGCGTGGAGAGGGAGTGATGTCTTCCAGACTCGGTGCAGTCCCCGCCGTGAGTTTCTTGGCGTGACCATTATACTTTCGAGGTAGCCCTGTCGAGCCGGGAACACGCAGCTCCTCGCTTTTGTCCCACGCTCACAGTTGGTTTTATCAGACCCCATCGTAGGCCCCACCCTTTTAGATCAGGTCCACCTGCCTCCCTTTCCCACTTTTTTCCCCTGTCCCCCACTTTCTTGGACTCACTGCTCTCCGGATTGCAATGAATTTCGGTTCCTTTTACGTCCTCAAATACCTCTTGTATCCGTTGTTCTCTCTCTCTTTTTTTTTTTTTTAATTTTTTCCTCCCTGTGAGAGTCTCTCTGGGGCTGGGCTTTGAGAATGGGGGAAGATTGAAGGCTCTAGTATATTGTCTTTACATTTTGGGAAAGTAGGACGGCATACTTTTCCTAAAGTGTTGCCTCCTTCCGCTTGACATAGTCGCCCCGGGAGAGCTTCGTTTCTTCTCGGCACAAGGGAGATTCGTCTCTTTGTGTTCGAGGTTGAGATATCCTAGCACTCACTCGTATGCTTGTGATTTGCTAGACCCCGGGACCCACATCCTTTAAGCAGCAGAGGAGCGCCAGAATCGGGGAAACAAAGAAGTAAGTGAGGTTTTCGAGGTCTTTTTATGATTGTGTCTTTACCTCTGTCCGTAGAACTGATGAAAATATTCTGCATCTGCTGTGTCCAGTGCCATAGCCACCAATCACTTATGGCTTTGGGGGCTTTAGACACTTGAAATGTGCCTAATACAACTGAGGGACTGAATTTTAAATTTTTTATTTAATTTCAATTAATTTTAATTGGAGTGGTCACCTGTAGCTAATGGCCACTGGATTGACTATGCAGGTATAAGCCTCGTGTTGGGGACAAATAGCTGGCTTGCCGCAAAACAAAACAAAACAAAGGAACCTTTGAGTCGGTGATAGTTCTGGCTTTCTCCACGTATAAATTCGTGCTCATAAATATATTGATGAGCTTTGGAAGGAAGATGAAAATGGCAATAAGAAATCCTTTAATTTTCAAAGTATTTGGCTGCAGGACCGTTTTATTTGGTCTACTGATAAGCTGTGTTTTTCCATGATTAAAACAAAAGCAAATTATTCTCATGAACTAGAAACTCATTAGATGGTTCATTCATTCAGATCACAGTCACTGAATGTCTGCTTTGTACCCGCTGTGCAGATTAGATATACTGAGAGGAAAGACGGAAGTGGCAGGCCACAGTGGGAGACTGGCAGGTAGATTAGCACGACACAGTGGAATAATTAACTATTTTTAAATGGAAATTTAATGTGACTTTTGGGAGAGGCAAGTGATAGCTCAGAGGGAATGGGTTGTCAGAGTGGGTCATTCCTAAGTGGAGGCTTGAAAGTTAAAGAATAATGTGATTAGTAGGAGAATACATTTTCCACAAGTGTACATTCGAACAGAAGTTAGAAAGAAGTTAACAGGATAGCCAGTAGTTCTGTATGACTTTGGGAGAGGTGGTTGCAGGAAGTTGGTTCAGAGAGACTCGCAGAAGCCAGCTCATGAAAGGCTTGTTTTTACACTTGGAATTGAACTCAGGACCTTGAGCCTCCCAGGCAGGAGCAGTGCCCCTGAGCCCCATATGAAGAGTTTGTTTAAGGTGTTGGACTCATCTTGGAAGGGAAAGATCACTCTGGTAGTCTTATGAAGGGATTTGGAAGGGTGCTGGGAAATTGATTCAGAAACTGTTACAGTAACTTCAGAGAAATGAAGTTTTTGGGGCATCTGGCAGTAACCATGTGTAGGGAATATACAAGGGACAATATTCAGGGGATATAGGCAATGACTAAAGCAGAGAGATAATAGGAAGATTGCATGTCTGTGGCAAAAAGGCGAATGTTGGAGCTGTTCACTGAACCAGAAATTTCTGAATGAGGAGCTGCATTTGGAGCAAACATAAATGAGTGAAGAGCTGGTCTGAAATTGAGAATCATCAGCCATAAAAATTACTGGACAGGTGATACTTGCCTTTACAAGATGAGTATTCAGTAGACCTTCTAGGGAAGACAGCTCGAGCAATGTTCCTTAATGTGTACCTTGATTTCACTTTGGGGTAATTGTTAAAAGATGTGGAGATGACAATTTTTAAAAGGAAAAAAATGTAAAATAAGTAGGTTCTCACCTATAATTAGAATTGTAATCATTGGATTGGGGCATGTGAACCCTTATTTTTAACTAGCTTCCTTGGGGATTGTGAAGTTCAAGGCCAATGATAAGTGAGACTCCAAGAGAAGAGGCTGAAACAAACCATGGAGAACACTAGACTTAAAGCCAGGTAGAACTAAAATAAATCTGCTAAATACTGAGATAATCTAAAATACTTTCCTAATAAACTCACAGAAAAATGAACTTTAGAGTCTTAAAAATTCCTTCTTATCAGAATTAGATAGGTTAAATTTTTCTTATGATCAAAAGCTAAAACTTGCAGGTGACAGCAAATTATAAAATTACTGAAAATATTTTTGTTTTGTTTTTTGAGACAGGATATGCAATGTAGTCCAGGCTGGCCTTGAACTTGAGGCAATCCTGTATCTAGCCTCAACCTCCTGAAGGCAGCTGGGATTACAATCAAGTCACTTAGGTTTCATAACAGAACTTCTTAGGGAAATTTGAAATTAATCTGGTTTTCAACAAATAATCAGTGCCACAAATTGATATGTACATAGTGTAAAATACATGAGAATTCTTTTTAGTTAGTCTTTAAAAAGCAAAAGGCAGAGAGATCTGGAGGGAGAGATTCTAAGGATTTTTTTTTTAGTTTTTTGAGAGGAGATCTTTGCCTACAAAGATCTTGCTTTGTAGTTCAAGCTGGTCTGGAACTCAGCCTCAGATTCAGCCATCCTCCTGCCTCTGCCTTCTTGAGTGCTGGGAATACAGGTGTGAGTCACCATGCCCAGCACTGTGGTATGTGGTACTGATTGCTGGTGGACTGAATCACCACACCCGGCATTGTTGTATGTGGTTACTGGGGATCAAACCCCGGCCTTTGCACTTGCAAGGCTGGCGCCAGAACTGCTGAGCTAAATCCCTGGCCCTAAGGATCTTGATTTTAATCTCCAGTGTATTAATTATGCTGATTAGTTAACTATGGGTATTTTCTTATGGATTTTATGTATGGATTTTTCATGCTTATTCATGAGAGAGGGGGTGTGAGTATTTTAATTCTTCCACAGAGAGTTATCTAAGAGGGGGTATTATTAAGTCTTTATTGAGTAGAGCTTGTAACCATTGCTTGGAATGATGGATTTTGACCCGATAAAACTGCCAGCTACCATTAAACAATTTTTTCTTTTATTGTGTGTTTGTAGTACATAAGATTGAGATGTGCACAAGGTGGGTGTGATGGTGTGTGCCTATAATCCTAGCACTCAGGAGGTAGAGACAGCCTGGGCTGTAGAGTAAGACCTTGTTTCAAAAAACAAAAAGTAAAAGGTATCTGGGTCACTTCCCCTTCCATTTGACATGTAATATTTTGTCTGACTTACTTTGTTTAGTATTGTGGTCCTAACAAGATGATCTTCCGTTCCCTCCATTTTTCTGCCATTGACATGATTAATTCTTCTTTATGGCTAAATAATATTCCATTGTATATATTTTCTTTATCCATTAGTCTTTTGATGGGCATCGAGGCTATTTCCACAGCTTAGCTACTACAAATTGTATTGCTACAATTATAGGTATGTATTTCTATAGTATGATGTCTTTCATTGAACTTAGTATCTTCTTTTTTTGAGACAGGGTCTTGCTTTGCAGTTCAGGCTATCCCAGAACTCACTATGTGGCCCAGGCGAACCTTGAATTCACAGCAATCCTTCTGCCTCCTTAGTGCTGGGATTATGGGTGTGAGCCACCAAGTCCAGCACTGTGATATGTGGTACTGATTGCTGGTGGGTGTGAATCACCATACCCAGCATTGCTCTGTGTGGTTACTGGGATGAACTAAGGACCTTAGCTTGCAAGGCAGGCGCCAGAACCACTGAACTAAATCCCTGGCTCAGCCCTTTCATTTTCTTTTTTGTTTTGAGACAGAATCTCTCTGCTAAGTCAGTATGTTAACCCTGTGGAACTCAGATTTTTAATACTGCTGTCTCAAGCTCCCAGAGAGCTAGGATTCTGGGGTTACAGGCATGGGCCACCCTGCTTGGCTTGTTGTTTGTTTTCTAGTTAATGAATTCCTCTTATTTTTTCCTTCTTTGATTTGTGTTATTCTTTTCAAGGTATCTAAAAAAATCTTATTACTGATTTTAGCAGTTCTTTTCTAATATAAACAATTAGAGTTTTAAGTTTTCTTTCAAATACTACTTTAACTGCATTCCCCACATTACATTGTATTTTTTGTTACTTAAAGATATTTCAGGGGCCGGGGAGTTAGCTCAGTGGTTCCGGCACCTGTCTCGCAAGCGCAAGGACCCGGGTTCGATTCCCCGGTAACCACATAACAATACTGGGTGTGGAGACTCACACCCAGCAGCAACCAGTACCACATACCACAGTGCCGGGCGTGGTGGCTCACGCCTGTAATCCCAGCACTCGGGAGGCAGAGGCAGGAGGATTGT